>CM033470.1:213086734-213292342 GCA_019447015.1 Hymenochirus boettgeri | reverse complement strand
TACAGTCATAGTAAATCCCATTCCAACAAGAGATACCGTACAAATCTGAGGCAGATAAACTTGTATGATTACACTGCGACAGGTTGTGGGACAGACTTAACTGATACTGATAAATGACTTCTTTCTGTGCAGGATGACCTCATAAAAAGGTTTGACAAAATAAATATATTTCCAAAGGAACAATTGTTAGTGACACTAGCTGCCAGCTTCCAAAAGGAAAGATAAAAAGGGATCAGAATGGTACTTGGAATGTAGAAGGAGGAGGCGACAGGAGGGCATTTGGAATGTGGAAGCAGCAGGAGGGGACTTGAAAAATGGAATATAAAGGGAGCAGGAGGGGCACTTGGAATGTGGAAGGGAAAAGCAGGAGGGCACTGGATATTTCCCAAGAACCCTACTGCTTCCTTTTATATTCCAAGTGCCCTCCTGTTCCCTTCCACATTCCAAGGGCCGTCCTGCCGCTCCCTTCTACATTCCACGTATCCTTCTGATCATTTTTTTATTTTCCAAGAACCCTACTGCTTCCTTTTCTATTCCAAGTGCCCCCCTACTGCTCTGTTCTACATCCCAAGAGCCCTCCTGCTGTTCTCTTCTACATTCCAAGTGTCCTCCTGCTCCCTTTTATATTCCAAGTGCTCTCCTGGTATGAACCATTCATACGGTAGGCAAACTTGTATTTACCAGTCAAACTGTGGGCAAATTAGCATGTACCAGTCACACTGTGGGCAAACTTGTATGTTTCCAGTCAAATTCACTGTGGCAGAGAGAATGTGACAGATAAAAGGTAAAAAATAGGGACTGCAGAAGAAAGAGAATGTGAGAGAAAGCATAGAATCTGTAGGAGAGAGAATGTGAGAGCTAGAGGATATAAACCACAGAAGAGAGGGTGAGCGAAAATGTGATAAATGATAGAGACTGCAGGAGTGAGAGAGAGTGGGAGAATAGAGACTGTAGGAGTGAGAGAGAGTGGTAGAATAGAGACTGCAGGAAAGAGAATGTGAGAGAGATAGAGACTACACGAGAGAGTGAGAGGATTGAGATTGCAAAAGTGAGAGGATGTGAGAGATAGAGAATAGAGATTGCAAAAGAGAGCGCATGTGAGTGGTAAAGGATAGAGACTGCAGAAAAGAGAGTGGGGAGAGATAGAGGATAGAGCCTACATAAGAGAGAGAGGATAGAGACTGCAGGAGAGTATGCAAGATATAGGATATAGAAAGCAGGAGAGAAATAATGTGAGAGACCTTTACCGTCTGTTCTCACTGTATGGGACCTTTACCGTCTGTTCTCCCTGTATGGGACCTTTACCATCTGTTCTCACTGTGTGGGACCTTTACTGTCTGTTCTTACTGTATGGGACCATTACTGTCTGTTCAAACTGTATGATTGGTAGATTGCTGAACCAAACATATACTTTGCTGCAGATGTTATTTTTTTTATACTTTCTTTACTAAATGTGTTAGATTAGCTAAGATAGTTTGTTAGGTTAGGCTAGGTTAGACTAGTTAGGTAAATTAGGGCCCTTGAGTCTACCTTGATGTGGTGGCAAGTTCTTTTGGGCAAAATTCTTTATTCTTCTGGAATTATGGTATAGATAAATGTCTATTTAAAGAAACCGTACAAAAAATGGTGCCAAGTTCAAAATGACAAAGTGGCTAGCCGCGCTCCCACCCATAAAGCCACGCACACACACAAGTCACACCGACTTAATTTCGCCAGCGGAAATAAACTGTAGTATTAGTAATGTGTATTATAGTATTAACATATAGTTTTAGATTTATAGTAATATAGTATTACTAATATGTATTATAGTATTAGTAATATAGTATTATAGTATTAGTAATATAAGGGATAATACGCTACCTACAGTGTAATATAAGGATATTCCTCCACCGAGGAGTTCCCATACCATACTTTTATAGAGGTCAGGGAACTCAGAGGTGAAGTAATATCCTTATATTATTCTGTAGGTAGCATATTATTCCATATAACACATAAGGTCAAAAAAAGAAAAATCCAGCACAGGCACTCTGTCTCCCCCCTCTCTCCCCCCACCCTGTCTCCCCCCCCCCCTGCATTAACCATCCAGCTAACAAGCCCATTTTTCTAAATACAAATAGTTAACTGCAGTTTCTATCTCAAACTAAAAGAAGACAATAAACATCTGCTCTCAACTGGTGCAGTTCAGGTTTGTTACACTGACTGAATTACTGTGCTGATAAGGAGGAGTGAGCACATTCCTATGATTCATAATTGACTCAGCCGCTTTCTCCTCCTTATCAGCACAGTAATTCATTCAGTCATAGTGCTTTTATAACCTTAACTAAGGTTTATCACCCAGGGTTTCCCAGTGTGTGTGCATTCAGGGATCCAGAGGGGTGCATTGAAATGTTGGTCATGGAAATATTTTACCAGTTATACCTACATTTTTGCTATGTTGTCTTTATATATATTTGTGTGTGTATGATAAAATTTCAGTGTTGTGTAATTTTACACTACACTGAATGTTGGCATTTAAAACATGGCTACAAGAAAAAATTGTATTGCTTATTGTTAACCATCTCAAAAGTTGGTTTTCTGTTGTTTTTAGAACACAAGGTACAAAGAATAAGTGATCATAGTAAAAGCTACATGAAGTTTAAATCTATTCTCCTACATGGCGATTTACCCAGCGGCACTCTGCAGGTATCTGGAGTTAAAGCCAAGCTAAGCGGTTCGCTACCACTTACCATGACTTTAACTCCTTATTAGCGTGTACGTAACGTAACTAAAGACACCCGCGCATTAGGCACTAGCGATTCAATATCACATTTGCGCCAGTTTTAAAGCATAATTTTAATGCCGGCTGATAGCCGGCGTTAAAATTACACTGTGGGTATATGCATTTTGGGATTTACCCAGGTGTGCAAACACGATATTGAATCGCATTTGCAAGATTTACCCAGAGCCATAGCGGCTCTGGATAAATCGCCCTGTTAATTTTAAGGCCCATTTTTATACTTTTTTTCTCGCCTAGGCCAGCAAGAATTGGGTTTCTTGGGCTGCTCAGTGAGAATGCCACTGGGCATAGCCCCTTTTGATTGTTTCTCAGTACAGTCTGATGGCATGAGGGGGATCATATTTCCAATGTAATAGTCTGATAGCAATTCCTTGCTGATTTGTGAATCACTGTAAAACGTTTGTGTAACTAAAAAGCCATCTATTAGCTGGCATGACAATTTTCTGTTATTGAGTATTTTGAGATATCTGTGCAGCCGCCGACCTTTAATACTATTAGTAGTATTTAGCATAGGAGGCAGCAGCGATATATTAGTGTCCAGCACTAATTATCATATAATAATCATTACACCAGCCAAAATACCCAACCGCCCGTAGGGTACCTGAAAGCTGAGGCTTTATATATGTTATAATTTTTATTAAAAGGTTTGTGGAAGATATCCTATGCATTTCCTCATATTCCATGGTCTTTTAACCAAACATGTTACCAGTAGAAAGACATTAGCCGGTTCCATAATCAATACATTGCCAATATAATACATATTGTACAACACTATATAGACAACAGTATACAGTATAACCCTTTTCCTAGCAAAATATAATCCAGATAGCAGGCATTTTCATGTTGTGAATTTTCGTACAATGACTCTTATATGAGACTTTGATAAAGATATGCTGGAAGAGCACTAGTAATTGTAGTTGTAGCACAGCAGAATGCAATTTAAGAAAACAATATTTGAACTGTTAATGCAATATTGATTCAAAGGTTTACTAGGCAAGCAATCTACAGAGGCAAGCAATCATATAATTTTAACCAGGGAACAATGAAGCAAGAATAATACTTGCTTTAACATTGAATCCAAAGATGTTCAGCATTTAATCCACTGGAAGTTAATACGAGAATAGGTATAATGCATTTTAAAGCTTACTGATATAGTTCATCACAAAATGAGCAATTCCTATGGGTATCATTATATTATAGAGAATATGTTTGTATGCATTTAAGTATATTATATATATATTATATATATATATATATTATATATAATATTAGAGTTATTCTATCTCAAACAATATTTTGCTTCTATATTTAGTATACCATAGTTAACTAGAATGTTTGCTTTCATTATTATAAGAATTTGAAAAATGTATAATTCATTAACTTATGTCTTGGCTGAGATACGATGGATGTGCATACCTGTACCACCTGTCCAACTTGCCCTTCCCTTTTCCCGTAGCTGACCCCTTAAAACTCCATTAACCTCTCCAACATAATACACTTGACACTGACTTTTGGATCAAAAGGGGTCACAGCTTTATTTTAACAATTCTTTACAGAACAAAACCATTTTCTTGTTAAATAATTAATTAAATTAACATTGCTTATTACCAACCATTTAACCAGTTAACCATTTAAACATTTTAACCATTTAACCGCTGTAGAGTGGTTCACTGGAAGCTACCGTTGAATTTGCTCATCAGTCGTAGCTACACCGACTCGATGAGCACCTTTCAGCTATGCCGACACCATACTCTATAGTCCAGACCAGGATATTCTGGAGCTGCCACCCCTTGGGCTAGCTCCACCCCTTTCCACACCAGCCAGCTTCCAGTGACCAATTGCCGCTGTGACATCATCTTCTATGGATTCTCGCTGCAATAGAGAACAACAAAACAACAAAAAAAGGGGGGGGGGGTCGGGAACTTCTTCTGTCTCCTCTGCTTCACTGCGCCTAGCCCTCCCCTTCTTCCCACTTATATCCCCTTCTCCTAGCTTACTTGCAACATTGTATCTCTCCCTAGCCTATCCCTGCTCTTTACCTCTAGCCTATCATTCCCCTTGCTTATTTTTAAAATCTACCTAACAGTCCTGCTCCCCCTCCCTCCCAGCCATGTATCCCTATGCTTTATGGCTTGGGATTTCTATCTATAGACAAGCTTTGACACTGTATATTTGATGTGCTATAAGTTCCAGCAGTGCTGCCATGGGAATGCTGGGAAATATGTTTTCAGTGGCAAAGGTTTAAACTGCTAATGGAATAAAGTTGGATAAATCGATTGGTTACTTGCAGCCGCAGATCCTAGAATATACAATTTAATAAAATTACATCTTCTGTTTTTTCTTTCTTTTACTATTCTTTGGTCTCTTGGGATGTTTAATTAAATGAAAAGAATATTACATTGTATCAGTGATGGCTGAAATATAGTTATTCACCAGAATACAAATTAGATTTAATAATGAAATGAAGAGTAGAGCTTTGATAATGCAATATTTCAAACCATGGCTGGCGCTGACCCCAAATGGGATTTCATTCTGTTGTATAATTGAAATTTCTTATTTGGAAAACCTCACCTTACTTCCTTCTTTTTAAAGCGTAAAGTTAAAAAAAAAAAGCAAAGCCACCGTACATCACACACAGGTGATAGGTTGGGGGTATTTACTGGAGCTGGCAGATGTCAGATAGCAAAGAACTTTTTAAAATATTAGAATGGCTGAGGGAACAGTCTTGAAAAAATGAAAAACAAAATACAGAAGGATGTGAATTTCTTTACGGGTTTCATCCCGTAATGAGCAGTACCAATAAACAATAACTATTAGCTAATACTCAAATCCGACAGGTTTTTAAGAAAGGGGAAAAGCCTACACTCCCTGTTAGTATCTATAGATAACTTCCCTAAAAAGAATATGGAATATGAAAAACCAGGCCCAACTGTGTAACATGTAACAGTTTACTGGTGGGGGATAATATTGCTCATCTACACACAGGGTGATGGTTTAAGTTAAAAAAAAGATTCTTGTGCAATAGTAAAGGGATCGTCTATTTATTCAGTTGCCTGTAGCCTGTATTAGGTAGGAAAGACAATGACTACATTTAGGGAACAGATGGCTAACCATAGGATGACAATACAGAATGCGATTGAGGGTAAAAAAAGAAAAAAATAGAAAATATGGGGATATGTCAGTTGCTCAACATTTCGCATTAAAAATTCATTATTTAGCCTTAACTGCATGATATTTAATGGACTTGAATATAAGGCAGGACTGGACAAAGAGACGTCAATACAATGCTTGGAAGCTACAGTAGATGGATTTTCAAACTAGGGTAATTGGCTCCTCAAGGGTTAAACAAACAATGGACACTTCAGTGATTTATTTGAAGGCGTAAATATGATATTGATCCTGTTTTCCCCTCCTATTTTCCTTCTTAATCTCCACCTTTTCTGATTCTAACTTTTCTTTCTTCTTTAGGATTAGTGGGGCAGCAATGTTTTAACCTTGTAGTCTGCAGACCTCTTGCTTTGAAAGTTATCCTATGGAATTGTGTACAGGCTTATATGCAAGCTATTGAAATAGCGAGTTTAAAAATGGATCACCTCTGATAGTTATTCTCCTAACCAGTGCAAAAATTGTAGTTCCCCCTTACAGCTATATGCGAGGTAGCGATCTGTGTTCTAGTATTGGTGGGAGGAACTGATAGTAAAAACTCCCTCATAGCGCTACGTGTGTGGCCTTACTGTGACGTTGAAAGAGGAGAGGGCGGTGTGGTCACTTTGTGATGTTGTTTTTATGGAAGAGGGATTTGATAGAAGCATAGGATAAACCAGGGACAAGGTATAGTAACATAGTACTTGTTAAAAAAAGACAAATGTCCATCAAGTACAAATTTTAACCCTCCTTTTTAACCCTACCTAACAGTTGATCCAGAGGAAGGCAAAAAAAATGCTAAAAAGGGGTGGAAAATTTCTTCCTGACTACAAATGGCAATCGGAAAGTATCCCTGGATCACCAAATACTGCAGTTTGTGTATTAATACCAGTAATTCTCAATGTTTTTTAGTTTTAGAAACTTATCTAGCCCACTTTTAAAGCTATTCAATGAACTTGCCATTACCACATCTGCTGGAAGACCGTTCCAGCAGAAACCTTTCCTAACCTGAAGATGAAACTTTTCTTCCAATCTTAAAGGATGTCCACGTATCCTCTGATATGACCAATTAGTAATCAATGCACCAGAGAGTTTATTGTATGGCCCATAAACATATTTGTATAAAGTGATCACATCCCAACGCAAACGTTGCTTCTCCAATATAAACAGCCCTAACTTGTCTAATCTGCCTGCATAGTCAAGCCCCTTCATTCCCCTTATTAATTTAGTTGCCCTTCTCTGAACTGCTTCCATTTCCAAGATGTCCCTTTTGTATATGGGATTCCAAAACTGCACCGCGTATTCCATACGAGGCCTTACCAGTGCCTTGTAAAGAGGGAGAATTTTTTTTCTCTTGAATCTATTCCCCTCTTTATACAAGACAATATCTTGTTAGCTCTAGCCGTTGCTACCTGCCATTGTTTGCTACAGTTAAGTCTGTTATCTACCAGTACCCCCCAATTTTTTCCCAGTCAAGAATCAGATAACACAGAGTTATTTATGGTGTAGGTTATTAAACTTCAAATGCATCACCTTAAATTTATTGATATTGAATCTCATCTGCCATTTTATTGCGATCCAATAATCAATTCTCTATCCATGTACAAATGTTTTTTTCTAGGTCAACAACCCTCAGTTTATACATGAGTCCCCAATGTGGCACAGAATCAAAAGCTTTAGCAAAATCCAAGTATACCACATCCACTGCTACACCATAATCTAAATTCTTACTCACTTCTTCATAAAAACAAAGTAAATTTGTCTGGTACGATCTATTTCTCATAAATCCATGCTAACTACTAATAAGATTAGTTTAGGAGACAAAGTCAAGGATATGATCCCATAACAAAGTTTCCAGCACCTTCCCTACCACTGATGTTAGGCTTAGGTGCCCTGGCCTTAGTGGCTGAGGCCGGCAGTGAATATCCCCAATATCCCCTTAAACGTAGTTTATTAAAGAAGTGTGCTATCTGCCTAAGCCTGCAGAAAAATCTATTAATATATGAAAAATAACAGTGAATGTGGCATTTACAGCAACATTTGTACAAAACACAAGTACACATACAGTATAATGTGACAAAATACATCTCAGCTTTTACCTGTCACTGCTCAACCATATACTCAAACATAATACCAACATTCTGCTACACGATAGCCTGATCATGGGGGAAGGGAGTGTATAAATAAGATTTTGTGATATGGACATGTTACCCAAACCATTTTCCAGGTGCCACAGCCATTTACAGTAAGTTCCCATTGCTATCATTTCTGTATTTAATCAAACTTTTCTGACTACTTCTCCCCATTGATTTTAATGGATTCGAACTCAGAATTTACTGATGTTCGAAAGTTCAAAAACTAACCGAACTTCAAAAAGTTTGGCCATCTCTAGTATAGTTGTATTTAAGGCTAAATAAAGACAAACATCCATGCACCAGTTATTGTATGGGCCATTAATGAATATTATCTGCCACTAAGAAGCCCAATGTGACTAGATCCACCTGCAACGATTGCATATAAGCTCTAGCTTTAAATGGTCAAGAGCAAGCATGCTAAGTAATTCCTTTGAGGCAGCATTAGGAGAGGGAATTTCCCACCATGCAGTTCAGTTGATTGACTGCTAAAATTTAAGATGTTTCAGACTGGATATCTAAGGAAATAAGGGACAGATCAACAATAAAAATGGTACAACGATAGTTGAATTAAAGAATTATAGTTTCCAGTAGTGGGCAATTTAAAAAATAAATTCCCAGTGTACATATCCTTTAAATAAAAGTGACCTCAACACAGAACCCTGTGGCACCCCACTTAGCACTTTAGTCCATAATGATGAAGCCTCATTAACAACAACTCTCTGCATCCTATTCATTAACCAATTTTCTATCCATGTACAAATGTGCCTCCTCAGACCAACAGACCTCAGCTTATACATTAGTCACCTATGGGGGACTGTATCAAAAGCCTTGATCCCTACTTCTAGGCAAAGCAGCAAAAAATATCCTTAATAAAAACAAAAAAGGAAAATATTAATCAGTCTGAAATTAACACTACCATTCAACAGACCCCATCAGAAGAAATAGAGTAGCATAGGAATATAAACAACAATAACATCAAAAGTTTCCACTGGTAACCTAAAGGTACCGTATGTTTTTTATTTTAATGATTTGATTTTTTTAATCAGTAACATTGGAATTCTTTAAGTGGAAATTATTAATTGCAGCATACTACAGAAATTCTTAGAAATGGTGGAATAAGTTGAAACTATAGTGCCTATACATTACTATACTATACGTTACTATACGTATATATATATATATATATAAAGAGGGTGAATAGGTTGGACTTGATGGACGTATGTCTTTATTCAACCTTAATTACTATGTTACTATGTAGGAGAGAAGCTACACCTACTGTATGTGGTCTTAAGCAGGGTCTCCATAAATCCTACCCAATTATTTCCTTCTGACCCCTCGAGAAGGAAAACAAAACGGAGATTGTTTTGCCGCAATCTGTTCTCTAGAACGTTGTGTTTCAGTTGCAGGGTGTGCAACGTTGTGTTTCAGTTGCAGGGTGTGCAGCTGCACCTGTATGCAGTCTGGGCCACCAGAGGGGTAAGTACTTCCTCGGGGTTACTCATACGGGTTTCTACTTCTGTCACGCGGTCTCTCAGTGAAAATCCTGCCTCAGACGTGAGGTGTCAATCTTCACCTCCACTATTTAGCAGTGAGTGCCACCTGACACGCTGCAATTGCATTCAGAACCATGTCTGAGGTGTGGGTTCCAGTTCAGAAGTTGGCTCATCGGGTGGTAGTGAGGCCTGGTCCACAGCGTCTTTCTTGCCAGTGGAATTTTTCTAGTTTGTCTGTGGTCCGCTTTGGAGCCATCGTGTGGAGGGATGTTAGAGGTGTCTCTTTGTTTTTAAACTGTTTGTTAATCCAGAATTCCAGATAAGGATGTCAGTTGGGATTTGCAGGCTTCCTATATTTCAGCTGTCAGTCAAGTTTCTGGCTTTCAAAATATATTCTTCTGTGAGTAGTTTTACTGTAGCTGGAATGGTGACAGAGTTTTGACAGTTGGAATGCTGTATGCTGTGTGATGGCTTGACAGTTGGTTTGTGGAAAAAAAGTCAGGTCGGATGGAAGTGGGAGTGGTTAAAAGAGGGAGGGGGGATACTGCTCCTAAACAAAATGTGTTCTAAATTGAAGGCATGCAGCAACACACACAAATCAGAGTACGGTAAGTGCTACTTACATGTATTCAATTATAGATTAAGATGAGGCAAAGTCATTTTTTCAGTATAGTGTCCCTTTCATATTGAACAGAGCTACTGACAAGTGCTCCTTACTCCATGCCATACCAGACCACACAACCCCATCATTAAATAATTTTTTACTATTTACTATATATGGTATTAATCATGCACTATAAATACTAACATTTTAGATATATGTTCTAGAAAATGATGGGATCCATGCAATAAGACTATGCTGATGAATTCAAATCAAGGACTGGTGCTTCGAATAATATGTACTGTACAGTATGAACCAACAAGTTAATCAAGTTCCTAATTAACTATTAGTTTCACTGTCAAACACGATTCAAAATGAACATTTAGAAATTGATAACATTTTTGTCAAATGTTTTTTCAACTCTTTATAAATATCCTATGTTTCTTAACACCCATACAGAAGTGCAATCGTGGGATTGACTTAAGGACGAACGGCAGTTTCGGGATCATCATTAATGATCCTGGTGGAAACGTCTGTTTTCATTTGACCAAGCACCCAGAAATAAAACGATACCCGGCTGAAAAGCCCGTTTAGTAAACAGTGGTGTGACAGGGGTTGGCCTCGTGATCACACGTGTTTACGAAGCTTACATTTTAGATGAGAGCATTTAGCTCTCTATGTATCTTTTTCACTTCTTTTGAATTAGCAACTTTGTTGCCACTATAAGAAAAGCTACACTTAAGACTTAGTTCCAATAACTGTAACTATATAAATGCTATAACTTTTGTATATAACTTCCTCCAGCACATCATATTGGTTATATCTCCTAGGATAGCCTTTATGGGCTTTTCGGTTTTTGGTTGTTTTTATGTTTTGCATATATTATGTACTCTATTGATGCACTTAATGGGTTAATTGGTGTGACTAATAAGAGGGGTGGGGATGTAACGGACTCTGAGCCCCTGTGGAAGTGGAGTTGGGTCACGAAACATGTAGGGCGGAGCTTGCTATGAGTGCTGGAGGTTCGAACCGTTGTTCTGCTGTTCCGATGTTTTTAAATGAATACAAATAAAGGACTTGGTTTTACACTTTGTTAAAGTCTGGTAGCCTGCCTGCCCTTTTTTCTTTCTTACTTAAAGGGGAACAGTGAAATTAGAAATTCTAATTAACATGCCAGAAATGCAAAATTAACATTATAATTACCCAGAAGTCTCTTTCCCTCTATTTAGCATAATGAGTAAGGAAGATGTGGAGAAACTCTCCCTAACTCACTTGACTCCTTGTAAATCTTATTTTTCAAAGCCCAGAATGCACAGAAACTGTCTGTTTACACATGAATACCAACATTAAATATATTCATGGTATGCAATATTTTTGATGGTCTTTGTAAAAAAAAAAAAAAAAAAAGTAGTGGTTACTACCACCATGCCATGGGTTTTCTTTACTGTTAGAAACTGTTGCAAGGTGTTTGACCAGAAAAAAACAAAATCAGATTTCTTGCTCACTAATAGAAAAAGTTTATTTTTTATTTTTTTATAGGACCTGCTCCAAAATAACACACAGAGAACTACCCAGCATTCCACTCTAAGGGGCTTTCAAACAGCCAAGGAAATGAAATCCCTTTATCCATGCTTTGCTTCAGAGCCTTAGCAGTGCTTTTTTTTAATACTTATCACCAAACACTACCCAACAAATAATGAGGACTTAAGGATCACCAGGACTGACTAACAGCTAACTGTTGTAGACCTAAATACAAGACTACAACCAGGGGTATCTCTAGGGTTTTTGCCACCTGAACTAAACTTTTGAATGCCACCCCTATGTACCACTAGGCACCATGAAGTGCACCATCACAACCAGAGTTAGGTCCAGGAATGGGTGTAGTATACAGTTCCTCAAAAAGACATTTATCAGACATTTAGTAAACTACCGCAATGGTATTCTATGGGGATCATAAATCTGTGATCACAGTCATAGATTTATGTTTGTTATCTTAGATATCCGATCATTTTAACACTAAAACCGATACACCACCTTTATAAATATGGCCCTTAGAGTAGAAAAGTCCTGTAAGGTAAGGTGCTATGCGAATATAGCATCGCTTGCAGTGCCGGTGTGATTAACTTCCGCGTTAACCACGCAGGCGCCGCAATGATGGTTAGCGTGTCTTTTAACTCCATTTTCTGCTGATGCGCCTCTTGGTGCATCAGGCTGTTTATTTCTTACCTTTTTTAATTACGGAGCAAGAAATCTGATTTTGTTTTTTTCCTGGTCAAACACCTTGCTACAATTTCTAACAGTAAAGAAAAGTCATGGCATGGTAGTAGTTTTTTTTTTTTTTTTACAAAGACCATCAAAAATATTGCATACCACTGAATATATTTAATGTTGGTATTCATGTGTAAACAGACAAATTCTGTGCATTATGAAAAATAAGATTTACAAGGAGTCAAGCGAGTCAAGTTTCCCCACAACTTCTTTACACATTATGCAAATAAGGGGAAAAGAGGCTTCTGGGTAATCATAATGTTCATTTTGCATTTCTGGTATGTTAATTATAATTTCTCAGCAGTAAAGACAGCAGTGAACATGCTTCAACCCTAAACCCAGAGGGCGGTGCAGATGATCTGGTGATCAATGGCAGCCTCCATAAGACACATATGGAATGGAGGACCACAGTTCCCCTTTAATTCTTCAGTTGTATTCATACAGGGAGATTCACCCTAGGCAAATCTCCTGTAGTGAATTAACCAGAGGCTGCACAGCTCTGGGTGACTCTCACCCGCATGTAAGTATTTAACGCCAGCTGATAAATACTTCTGTGCAAACAGCTGTGAAGCCTCTGGTAAATAGGCCTGCGACATCTATCAAATCGTAAATCGTTAAGTGCAACTTTAAGAGCCGAAAATAGCGATGTGCTCCCTGTTAAATGAGCCCATAAAAGTCTAAGCAAAAGGTGCAGTGAAGGCAGAGAAAAATCATTCTGGCATTACTCTGTCCTTTTTTTGTAACTCGATAAACTTGTTTTGGCATGTGCAGTTTTCTCATATAGGCCATAAGCATAAATTTTAATACACACAATAATGCCCATTATTTGCTGAAAATAAACAGATTTTTTTCAGGTTTTGTAAGGGAGATAGGATTAAGTATTCCTGCTTCCTGCTCGGTTTTCTAAAATATTTGAAAGTTACTTTTGACTCTCATCTCCTGGCTTTTCTTCTTTTTGCACATCCACAGTGAAGGTAAAAGTCAAATTGGGTTCAGGAGCAAAGAGACAAAAAGAGATGCACACATGCAAGAGGCCATATTTAATGCATAGTCTTTGAACTCAGAAAGCTGAACAGGGGAAAGAATTCTTAAACAGAAAGATAAAAGAAAAGATAATCAATGCATATTCCTAGGCCCCATACATTATCATATTATCTGCACACTGGCATACTTTATAAAATTTAAAAAGGTTAGAAGTTAGGACCTTCCAGACTGGGGTTACCTTGACGTGGTTGGAAGGCTTTTCATTCATGTGATCACAGTAATGTATACTAAAACCCCTTTGTCTATATAGTATGCCAGTGTGCAGATAATATGATATTGTATGGGGCCTAGGAATGTGCATTGATTATCTTTTCTATGTTTGTATAAATGTTTGACCAGATCAGTAGCACTTCCACTTAATGTAGTTGTAAATTAGCCTAATTTGAGTGCTTCCACAATCCTTGTATTGAAAGAATTCTCAATCCAAAAGATAAAAGTATGATTGCCAAACTTATGGCCATTTAAGAAAAGTAGAAGGCCTGCAAAAGTTGAACATTACTTACCGGATTCCGAACATCAGGTAATGTTACCCACAATGGGAAAACTATAGGCAGCACAGCAAGATAAATGGCTTTTTTGCGAGTACTTGCAGGCCACGCTAAGCTTAGAGGCTGATCCTCCTCTTCATCGGCAGATGCAACCTGATGCAAAAACAAAGAAAGTTAGAGAAATAGGTCCAATACAATATCATATTATCTGCACACTGGCATACTTTATAAACAAAGGGCTTAATATCCTTATATTACACTGTAGGTAGTGTATTATCCCTTATATAATTCACCCCCTTAATGGATCTCTATAGGAGCCAAAAGTAAGATAATAACCTTATAACCAGCGAACTACTACGTAGTAGCGTGACGATTTAAACTAGGAATCAAGCGATACATAGCCCCAGGCCAATTCCTCATCTGCCCACCACTTTCCCTGCCCTGCAGCTTAACACTTACTGCAGTACTCCGGAGCTGTCACTTCAGCTGCATCATTCATGAACCTTCCCTCCCCAGCCATAGGATCACATCAAAGAAGTTAGGAGCAGCAGCTGCTGAGCAAAGAGTACTGCGCAACTGTTACTTTCCGACAGTAAGTAATGGTATTTGCACCATACAGACTATCTTTTCTCTGCAAACGTATTTTTTCATCTTGCAGTGCTGCTGATTAGGCTATGTGTATTTTTTTTAAGTTTTGAGTTGGGTAAGGGGAGACTAGTGGGTGAGGGGTGTTACCCCAGAATGTATCTGTGGTTGTGTGATGGAAGTGCAACACACAGGGTGGCAGTGGGAGAGGGGGTCTGGTGGCTGCCGCCCAGCATTAGATTATATGGTTGCTAATTAATCCATATTTACAATGTGGGAGACTAATCAAAGCATCCCTTAAATTAGGAATGACTAATAAAAAATTGCAGAGACTACAAAGCATTACAAAGGACCTTCTCCCCTTTTTTAACAGTATTTTTGCTGTGTTATTTTTATTGCGAAGTGATGTGACACAGTGAAAACAGCACAATTCCTCTAAAGTGGACAGCACGGTGGCTCAGTGGTTAGCACTGATGCCTTGCAGCGCTGACGTCCTGAGTTCAAACCCAATATGGGCAAATCTGCAAGGAGTTTGTATGTATTCCCTGTGCTTGTGTGAGTTTCTCCCGGGAACTCTGGTTCCCCCCACAATCTGCTTAGCACCGGCCCGTATAGGTACCGGTGCGTCTGACCTGGGAGACGGCATTTCTCCCTAGATGCACGGGCTGGGGGAGGTTCCGGGCATTATGACGTTAATGCGCGGCGCCGTGGGAGCGAGCTCCGAGGTCGCGGCTCTCGCGGGATCGGAGAGTCGCCGCGTGACGTCATCGCGCGCGGCTATTTAAGCCCCTCCCTCCCAGTCTCTGGCGCCATTTTGTGCTTTGCCGGTGGCTGGGCGGACAAATTTTCCCTCCTTCCCTCCCTAGTTTTAGCAGTTTGGTTTAAGTTGGAGTCACAGTTGGTTGGCGGTGGGGGGCATCCTTGCAGGAAATGGACAATTGAGAGCCGTTACATGCCCTCTTGTAACTCAGAGGCTGGCATCCAAGATCAGATCTACGGCTAGACGATTAACATCAATGGAGTGAGAAAGATTGCAAGGGTGCCCTATATATATATATGTAAGTTGGCCTTGATAAGGCCTTTATTTAAAGTAATAAACTGTGGCCGATAGTTTTTCATCATACAACATTTTGTCTGTGTCTTATTGGAAGTAAAGTTTAATATAGTGGGTTAACTTGGATCTTAGGTTGCGGCTGGGTCTCATTCTCCAAGGTCATAAACACATACTGATAGGTTGTATGTGTCAAATAAATGTGCTTAGATTGTAAGCTCTTCGGGGCAGGGCCTGATGTGAATGTATACATGGAATTGAAAAGCACCATGGAACATGATGGCGCTATATAAATCCACAATAATAATAAAAAGTGTTAAATGAAAATAAAATGATTACATTTTATTTTGATTTATTAAAAAAATAGTTACAATACCTTCCTGTTGATTCATGGTTCCAATTCCACAGTAACCCTAGAAACCAAATTGAGCAACTGGGATAACTGCTCACGACAGTGATGCCACATAGATACCTTTGTAGGTATATAGTTCATATGCTGCCTGAATTTCCAGGCCGGACATGATATCACTGGCACAAACAGCTATTATTCACGGGTATCAATGGAATAAATAACATGAGAGCTAGAGGTAAGTATTTCAGTATATCAAATCATAAATGCCATGCTTTCATTTTCCTTTAAAGTCTTAAGATACAGTATTAAATTCCATTTCCCGGGGAGGTAGGAAAGCTAACTTCCTTGGTGTTTGCTGGCATGAATGGTGCAAAAGTAAGCAAGACTAGCGGAGGTAGGGTGTGAGGGGTTTAGGCAAGAGGAAGGAGTGGAGGGAGACCATGCATCCTTCCTACAGGCCCGATAGATACATAGGTCTTTGGGCTAATAAGTAGTTTAACTGTACACTGTATATCTGCATAAAAATATGGGCTATTCCCTTATCTTTTAAGCAGAGCTTTTCCTGTTTTATAAGTTCATTTTGATGATCTGTTATCAGGTGCTGCCTTAAGCTAGGTACATTCTATACAATCCTTCCTTCTGACTGACCATTCGAGGCTTTCACAAAAGTAGCCGCGTGCGACAGTTAGGCGCGACTGATTGTATGGTCCATAGAGGACCGTACAATCGGTTGTGATTTTCCTGACCTGTCCGATTATTCGTTCGTCCGATTTGGACGAACAAATGGTTGTTGATTGATTGGCCGCAAAAAGCCTCCATACTATAATTCGGCCCGACCGACACTGAAATGACGGTCGGTCAGGCCCAATACTTGTATTCTGTGTACCTAGGACTGCATTTCGCTGAAACATCGCAGAATGCTTTGATGCAGGTTAATAATTAAACTGAATCTGGAGTGCTGTGTTGTTTGGGCATTTATCTGTTGTATTCAAGGAATCAGGATTATCAGGAATAATCCAGTCATATTCTTTACACTTCAACTAGGTAAACTATCTACAAGTAAGTGTGCTAAAAAGATATAGATATATCTAGATAGATATATATAGATACATGAAATTATCCCAAAGATCTTGGTAAATTAAAGCAGTTTTTTTCACTGGAACTTAAGAGCCAAGCACAACCCCTGAAAAACACCCACGCACCATAATGTCTCCTCCACCAAACTTTACACTTGGCAGAATTCAGTCAGGCAAGTACCATTCTCTTACCAGCTCCCAATCCCAATTGTTCATCAAATTTCCAGTTAGAGAAGCCTGATTCATCACTTTCCACTGCTCTAGGGTCCAGTGGCGGTATTCTTTACACCACTGCATCCGATGCTTTGCATTGCACTTGATGATGTAAGGGCTTGGAAGCAGCTGGTCGGCCATGGAAACCCATTTCATAAAGCTCTTAAATGAACATAATATCCATACAAAGTTTGGAGCTCTGTATCTGATTGTTACAGATATGTGGAATTCTATCACAGTACCACACTGAACTCCTGAGAGCAACCCATTTATTTACAAATGTTTGTATGTTTGTAGGAGCAATCTGCGTGCCTAGGTGCTTTATTTTATAAATTAGTAGCCATGGGATTGATTGGAACACCTAAATTCAATGATTTGGAGGGGTGTCCTAATACTTTTGGCAATATAGAGTAAAGTGAAAGTAGAGTAAAGTAAAGTAGAGTGAAATTGACATTAAGTTCACCAATACATTTGAGAACTAGGATATTGCTCCATAGCCTGCATCTATATTGTAAAAGCAAACTATTTAAGTGCAAAAAGGCCCTGAAATAGTTTCTTTTTTAAGGAATCTTGCACACCTCGATAAATAGAAGATGCCTTTGTGGATCCCTTTAAACTGAACTGAAACAACCATATATCACTTTTTGAAACCAACTCTATTTTCTATAGTTGAGCAAATACATAAAATAAATGGAAAATACAATCCAGTGTGAATGATGATATCCAATTAGGGTGCTGGTCATTGTCCTATATTGTCAGAGTTATGCCTGAAAGGTGCAGAAGATGCAAACCTATGATGAAAAAGGAGCCCTAAGGGCTTGTTCACACTAGAAACTGCCGAAAACGCACAGCATATGTTTCTGTCATTTTTTTGCATGCATTTATGTACTTTTTTTCACAATGCGTTTTCCATAGATTTATATACAAAACGCATGCAAAAAAGGACAGGAATGCTGTATGCAGTGCAATGGACTGGAACGTAAACGGACACAATCTGAACACAATAGTGTGAACGCTACTATTGAACTCTATGTGTCCTTGCGTTTTTAAAAACAGTAGGTTCAGAAAAACGCACCAAAAACGGATATAGCGTGAACGAGCCCAGAGATCACATTGATCAATTCTGTGAAGTCCCAGGCTAAATGTATAATGGGAAAATAAATATGCAGGCTGAGGCCACACTATAACGCACCCTAGCAGACCAAAAGTGCGAGCGGTTAACTGTGCACCAGTGTGTGTTGCCATACTCTGTGCAATCGGAGTGCATGTCTTTGTGCAAAAACTGCAGATCGCATGCACTCTGATTAGGGGATCACATGGCAGCGCATCTAGTGTGGCCACAACAATTGGCAAACACTATTGTGCTGATTATTAATGCATGTTCGGATTCTACGGTAAAATGCACCAGTGTGGCCAAGGTAAAAATATGCACAACTAGCGCGGTATTTATTAAAGCATTTTCAGGGAAATTTAATAAAAATTCTTATCGTTAAAAATGGTGCTAATTTTGCCCCAACCAATCAGATGATATTTAACATTTGAAAGCTAAAATCTGATTGGTTGGGGAAAATTTAATACCATATTTTACAAATCTTTTATTGAATCTCCCTGTTTGTCTGTCACCCATAGCTGTGATTAATATAGCCCCAATACCAATGTCACCTCAAATTTGTTAAATTAAAACACACAATAAAATAAAAAATATATGTGCATAACATGAAATAGCTGCTGTCTAATTGTACACACAAAAAATTATATTCATACTGCATACACTACTTATCCTCCAGAATATTTAATATTTGTACAAGTTCATAATGGTTTTTCACAAATAGAGACATTGGGGCTTATTTTATAAGAGGTGCAACATTTTGCCTGGGCTATTAATCACATATTATCTAAGAGTAGTAGACCAGTAGAAAGGTATTATCTGATTAAATTGTATACCACAAATTAACAGCATGGGCAAATATTTCCACCTTTTAATAAATAAGCCAGATCATTCCCATAAGTAGTGTTATTTCTATATTTATAAACAGAGTACATGTAGTTTGGGTCTCTATAATGTGGAAATTACTTAAAGGACAATTATACTCACCTATTAACCGATCCATAGCTACATAGTACCCAATGTGAGGACCTAAATCGCTAAGTCCTCACCCTGGGTACTTTATCTTAAGCTGGATACACACAGTAACGATAAAGCCCCGATACCGTCAGATCCGACGGTATCGGGGCTTTATCGGTACTGTGTGTACCTTCGTTTTCCGAACAAAGGTACATATAGAGGAGTCTGCCGAGGACGAGGGAAACACACAGTACCGAGCATTCTCCTACAGGGAGAACGCTTGGGACTGTGTGTATGCGATCTTCGAGAGATGACACAGGTTCTTGCAGATCCCGTCTTTCTTCTTTCAATGATCTGTAGTGTGTGTACCATGCAATATTTACTTAAATTCTCCTTCGGCACTTTGCTTCATCCCTCCTCTCATCCACTGTCAATAGGAAGACACGCCTCCCTGCAGAGCGTATCTTCCCACTGGCTGCATCGCAAGCTGTCCCTTACAGAGGAAGAAAGGAGGAGCAGAGCAGATTGCTGAGGGAGAGTTTGAAGGGGGAAGGTGTGTTAAATTGTCATTTAAACAACACTTAACCTTTGCTCTATATCCAGTACTATAAGATTTCCATTTTTAAATTTGTAAAAAATATAGTTTACACTCAAAAATATTATAATTAACACTATTTTTGACTGCTGAGTTACTTTGTACATGTTGCTGTAAAAGATATGACATACCTGCAGTGTATCTGCAGCCTCAATATTATGTGAAACATTTCCATTTTGCATTGGATCAATAGAATCTTTTGGTGGGGTCACTTCAAACTCAACATTGGCAGTATTTGGAAGATCAATCTTTCCTATGATAAGAATAGGGTAGGGAGGTGGGGGGGTATAGTTAAAACATGTATAGACCGAGTATAAAATATCTTTAAACATGCAATTAAAACAATTACATTCTATTCTAAAACAACATTATGATACCGCTTTCTGCATATTGAGCACTAGGGATGGGCTAGAACTCGAACTCGAACCTGAGTTCGAGCCGAACTTTATGAGTTCGGACGAACTCACCTATTCAAACTAGTTCAGGTTTGAACTAGTTTGATTTTCCGGACTCGCGGGAGTATTTTCGAAAATCCTCGAACATTCAAGAAATTTCGAATGTATGAGGATTTTCTAACATTCGGCAGGCCTCGAACGGCCAATTCCGAAAACCCCTAAAAATGGCCTCTCGCGGATTGCCGAATGGCCCACAATCCCGTGGCCGGATGTTCGGGTGTCCCGCAGCTCAAAACTTATAAGTGCCGCAGGGGTACTTCTCGGGGTCGGTGGCCTCAGCGGAGCTGGTGTCCCTGGATGGAAGACAAAAGATGCCGCCCAAGGGCTCTTTTAAGTGCTGCAAGGGCACTGATAAGTGCCTGGGAGGGGGGTCCTGGTTTGAGCTGCGGGACCCCTTAAGCCTCAAAAAGCCCTAGTCAGGGCCACAAGGGCCCTTCCAAGGGCCACAAAGGCACTTATAAGTGCCAGGGACAGGGGTCCTGGTTCGAGCTGTAGGACCCTTAAGCCCCAAAGGGCCCTTGTCAGGGCCGCAAAGGCACTTATAAGTGCCGGGGAGGGGGGGTCCCGGTTCGAGCAGCAGGACCCCTTAAGCCCCAAAGGGCTCTTGTCAGGGCAAGAAAAGGTCCTTGTAAGTACCCAGGAGGGGGTCCAGTTTCGAGCTGTGGGACCCCCGAACGTCTGGTCGTGTAGTCGGCCGTTCGGCAATCCATGAACTTTCGAAAGTTCGGCCATCTCTATTAAGCACCCAGGTGAGTTTGTCTTTCTGGAACAACTATCCCTTCTACAGTAAAAATGCCAAAATACTCTAAATTTTCTATTTTCCCAAGATAGCACGGGCATATTATACCTCATTCCTTACTTGAAAATGGTCCGTTTATGATGGCCCTAAACATGCCCTAGGGCCTAATGGATAAATCCACCCAAATCACATTTAAGCTTTAATCCCATGTACTTTTCTTACCCAAAAAGTTAATTTTTTTAGAGGTTTATTTAGAAAAAGAAATTGTTCTTACCAACAGGGGCAGCACCGTTTAGTCGTTCACTGTCTTCAACCTGGCACTTCTTTTTAGCCATTTTGTGAAGGATTGAAACTTTCTCCCTGAACTTGCCTTAAAAATATTGAGCAGAAATAAATCAACACCAAACACAAACAAAATTAAACTGTTACCTCTTAAACAAGCTAGAAGCTAAAAAAAGTACATAATATATATACAAATATTTTTATACTTAACCATCACAACAAAGCTCCCCATTCCCAGCCAACAGAAGAGCAGCATGGTGCAAGCCTACCCCATTGGCTCTTACTACTGAATACTGATAGAGGTACATGTATCATGTATTGTTACAAAAAAAATTTGATTAAAGCAGATAATTGAATTTATTGCTCACACCACCTAAGGTGTTCTGGAAACCAGCTCTCTCCTTAATGGTGAAGAGAAATTTACACTGTGTGTTCAAATATGATTCTTACAAAGATAAATAGAGATACTGTAGCTTTTACTTTCTCTGAGGTATGCGCTCAATTGCGATTGCTCCCTCTCAATCAAAACCTTTTTTTCATCATATTTCCAGCAGTCTTAACCATTTTTTTGTCTTATTCATCTGAATTCCAAATTAGACTTCTCTTCGGAGATTTAATGATGCCTCTTGAACCTTTAGCAAAAGATTCATGAAAATAATAAAAATCAGCCTATGATTCAAATGCAAATTTCAAGCTCTTTAAATATTCATTTTTGTGCTCTAAAAATAAATAAAATCATCTGTTTATTATGATATGATAAAGCATCTTTCTAGCTGAGCTTTAATAAACAATAAATACTATTTCTTTTGACAGCTCACATGACAGTTTGACAATTTAGCTTGCCTTTAAGACTGGGTACACACAGTAGGACCGTACACACGGCTGGGTACACATGGCACTATAGGTCATTAGCCCGGAAATATCTGCTGGTGTGTACCCAGCCTAAGGTTTAAAGTTGTTATTCTGGTTTGTGAAAAGGACACTGCAAATTAATGTAATTAACCTTTTAATGAAATACTCAAATAGATAAAATGCATTATAAATGTAAAAAATTAAATGTATAATCCTATGTCATGTAAAACTATCAACGGTTAAGGGGATATTTATTTTATTTTATATAAACAAATGGATTTCAAGGTTCTCATTCATCCAGGTTATGGTATATCTGTGGTATTCATTTCACTTTTCCTCCAACTGGGTAAGGCCACACTGGACCGGAAGGTAACACTGGTGAAAAGCCCACACATTTTACGCACACCACCATGCGTTTGCTCTGCGATTTTGTGTTATCGGAGCACATGCAATTCACAATGGTGATTGCATTTGCTTCAAAAATGGAACGCAGCACATCGCACTGCCATACATATTTCCAACGGATCACAAAATTAAAAAAAAGCTAGTGTGGCCTAGTTCTTATCGCTAAAAGTCCAGTTGATCTAAATGAATACCACAAATATAAAACCAAATGGGTAAACCTTAAAATTAACTACTCTAAAAGGAATATTCTCACCGCTAAAAAAGAGAATACCAATAGAATGACATGTTAAAAAAAAATCAAGGGACAATAACAGATTTTATCTAACGTTTGCTTTATATATATATATATATATATATATATATATATTGTACCATATTGAATGTGCAGATAATTCAATCCAGTTGATTATGGTTGAATCTGATTGCTTCATCATAGCTAAGTACAATAGAGAGACACTCAAAAACTATTCAGACCATAGTAATGACTTCTAATCAGTCAGATAAATACCATATTTCACATATTTCAGAACAATCAGATATTGTCACAATCACGTGATTAATGAATATTTATTTGGAGTATATATATGTTTTATAATCTGTATTATTTTATATGAGTCTCAAATTCTCCTATCTCTTCAATGTATTACTTCCTTTCTGTTCAAGGTATTTTGTGTATGAAAACAAAAGGTAACTTCGTTATGTATAGTTAGCAAAACGGGCAATACAGACGACTGGGACCATCCTGAGGTCCCAGTCGTCTGTATTGCCCAGGTGCTAAACAAGTTCCAGACTGTGACTCTACAGGGCGTAATTAACAACACTGAAATTCATCTTGCTTCATAACTTCATAACTATGTGAGAAGCAAAATATTTTTCTCTTTCTGTGACCATAACTTCTGTAAACTGTTTTTAAAAGTTGACTCAGGGGTAAGCTGTTTTGTGGCCATCCAAACAGACCATCATGGTCTATATGGTGTGGAACGCAAGAGAGACACTTTTGGCTATTTTATGGATTAATAAATAGTAACCATATCAAATTTGGTATTTACAAATCCATCTAAACGCCATGGATACAAATTTGTAAGTTGGCGTGTTATGGTGCGTTACCCCATCGCAATAATGGATTTTGCAGGGATAGCCACCTTGTGGGTGTGTCAGGGAGATCACCTGGAGTGTGTTACACTTCTCTTGCTCAGCCTACACCTTTCTACGATTGGTGTGGATAAATGGATACCCCTGTAAAGGGGTATAAGCATAGCTCCAAAGCCCAAAGAAGGAGCTATCCATTACCATCTTACTTTGGACTAATAAGAGTTATTATGAGGGTTAATAACTCTGGAAATAACTTTAGACTCCATCTTTCAAAGATCTACATCCACTTTATCCTGTAACATTAAGGACTGAATTATTTTATTATTGAATTATTTAATTTTTTCATCCCCTTTTGTTTTGCTGTTGCTTGTGTTGTGCTTTTGTCTGTTATATTTTTCTGTAATAAATTGTTTGCACTGTTTAAGTTATTATTAAATGTTATTTAAATTGTTAAGCTGAATCTCTGATTGCTCTAATTAGAACCAAGGTCTAGCGTGGATATTCAGCGTTCCATGGCCACTGATAGCACCATTCATTTGTTTGATGTATCCTTGACTGGATTTTACCCACTTGTGACTATCCCACGGTTGTGTGACATTCATATTGCAGGGTGGGAATGGACCAAGATACATTTTCAATATGGGAGAGAGAAAATAGAGAGACATGGACCTACTTGGGTGAGACTAGATTAATTTACCTATGTCTGCAAAGTTCTGATTGCTTGATTCCCCCCATACATCATGTGTGCCTGGCCATTTACCCATTTCCAACATCATCTGTGGTAATATCGAGACATATCTTATGTTGGGTGCTTGACTGCTTGTCCAGATTTTGGGACTAATAGTGGACATTATCTATATATTCGGCACTGTATAGGATGGTGATATTTATATATACAAGTTCATAGAACTGTAAGTTTTTACTTATGTGAGGGGATTTCTAACTTATGTATATTATTGTGTTTATATTTATGTCTATATTGCACTATTTATGTCTCATTGCACTATTGGCACTTTTGTGTTAGTAAATTGTGAAATAGACCTTCAATCTGTTCATTTTTTGTAGGGATTTTACTAGCCCAGTTCGGAGGCTACCCTACCCTACTAAACTTTATGTGGGGGACAACACTGCTAGAGTCCCTATGGGGAGATTTCCTATAGAGGGTTTGTATACTTTTTCACCATCTCTCTTGATAGATTTTTTGGAATATTTCTAAGGATACCAAAGTTTTGCAATGCAGTATTTGGCACTGCAGGAAACAGGAAGGTAAGGTGCACTATGTTGAGGGGCTTTTAATGTCCAGACTAAAAGTATGTTAAAATCAGAAAACTTTACTTATTGTATCTGGTTCAAAACCTTTTGGCACAGCTTACACTGCCATTAATTGCATCTCTAGAATTGTTTTTTTTTTTTTTTTTTTAAATAATCACAAACTTATTTACAATTTAAAGCGAAGTCAAAATTATAAATTTCTGTGTAAATTTATCCCATTGCATTTAACACTTATTGAACAGTGGCCCTCCCCTGGATAATTTTTGTTGTTGTTGCTGTTTTCTGCTCCTTAAGTTGCTCAGTATTTTAGCTTTATGAATGACTACATGTCTTTCCTGTTTCTTCATTTTCAGTTCAGCTCATATACATGTATGATGACAGTGATGACAGAGAATGAACACAAGTCTCTATATATAGGTTACAAGGTGATATTAATTGTCATTTGGTTGCAAAAACACCTAATCTCTAGCTGGAAGACTGACTATGTCACAGATCTTGACATTTTTCACAATTTAACAGCTACAACAGAATAATTATACATGCTTTTTATAAACATTCCTATTTTCTTTTATATCTTAAATTTGATTTAGATATAGCAACATATTTTCACAGTTTCTGAAAACACCAAACCTGTTTTTTTGACTGCAATTATTTTTGAGATCCTTAGCCTAATTCTGTTATGTTTAATGAGTATTAAATTGGTTTCAATTTCACATCAAATGGCCCTATTTTAGGGTTGAATATCTGCTTCGTCTTGGAGCACTTTTATCTATTTTTATTGATCATGGCTTTGTTGTTTGTATTCTACACTGCAAAATGGTCTTCCCTGTTAATGCCTGCAGAAATGTTTTTTTTTATTATGGTTGGGTGTTGCTGTATGATTCCACTTACTTGTTAGTATACCATATTTCAATACATACAGAAACAGTCACATGACATACTCCCCAACCATCCTGGCCTGTACAAGTAATGTTCTTGTAATGATAAGCAAGGGCTTGTTTTAAAATAATGGAAAACGGAGAAAAATAGCATTACTCAATAGATATTAATGATGTCACTGCTAGTAGCTATCTTGTAAAATAAAAACCTAAATAGTATATTCCCTAAAAGTGGTATTGTACAGTATAGATAGGGACACTGCCAACTTATGTGCTCTTCAACTTTTGTTTGTGCTTAAAGGGGAACTGTGGTCTCCAAACAAGTTGAGTTTAAATGAAAGACCAGTTTCCTACCTTTAAAACGAGCCATCAACAACCTCTCTACGTGCTCCACAGCCCAAGATACACAGAAATGACTGACCAGAAAGTTAATGGGTGGGAGGCTGACATGTGACATTCCTGAGGCTTCTCCTGCACAGTGCTGCCGGTGAGCACAGCCTCAGACTCCCTCAGTGTGTGAGGGAGACAGGAAGTCCCTCCTCCTCTCTGTTGTGTGAAGGACCTGCAGCTGCAGAGAAGGTAAGGGAATCTATAGCCCTTCTCTCTCACAGTGTGAGAGTTCTCACTCTGCCTGAAAAGGCTGTTTCCACAGAGTTTTCGGGGGTGGGTGGGTGTCAGAGTGGCCCACAGCACCTGTGAGGGGGGGCCTTAGGCACCTGTGAGTGGGCGGGGCCACATGGGGCTGTAAGGGAATGGACCAAGGGGGGCCTGCAACTGGAGGGACCATGGGGTCCATGAGTGGGAGGGACCAGGGGGGTTGCAAAGGGGAGGAGACACAGGGGTGATTGACTGACATGGTTTCAGAGCAGAAAACAGGAAGTGCAGGTGACCTGGTGATGCTGCTGCCATATCACACACAAAAATGTAAATATCTTCAAAACTATGTAAAATAAACAATGGAAATAAATTGCAAAAACTCTCAGGAGAGCAATTCCTATCAATTTACCTAAAGTCATTTTTGGACCACAGTTCCTCTTTAACATAAATTGAGATTTGCCTCTAAAAGGTACAAGGTAACATTATAATACATACCGTAAAGCTCTAGATTTAGAATGGGAGGTGCAGTGAAATAAATCCTTACAAAAACCTCTAAGCTGCGTCACTGAGTGGCCAGTTTCTTACATTGCACTGCATCTCTCAGTACTAATACATACGATTTTAAGAGAAAAGAGCAGTGTTTTTCCATCCCAATGATATTAACCTGCCCATTCAACATTTTTTCAGTGTATCATAAATGCTACCGAAATACCGACTTTTTCTTTTTGTAGGACCCCTAATGGTGTTTTTTTAGTTTTGCCCTCGACCCAGCATCTGGGTTGAATCAGTTAGTCAGTAGAGATCTGAGCATGTTTGACAGCCAATCAGTGGAAATTACTGTTAGGAACATTCCAAGGAAATGGTGCATCCTGGGAAGAAGAAGGATCATTACAGAACCTGAAATGACAGCTGACTACTGACTACTGACCACAACAAAAAAACATCAAAGAGAATACATAGAATAACTAGGTATGCATAATACAAACTAAGAATTTTAAAACTAATGATATTTTCCACTGAACTTTCCCTTTAAGTTATCCTGCCTATGCTTGTTTGAGTTTAACATGCATTCTGCTGATTGTAATGAAGGAAAAGTAATGTAGTACCCGATCTAATCTCCGTTTAGACAACAACCTTGAAAGCAAAGCAGACATCCCTTACAGGACCTGACACAGAAGCGGCTGTTAGAAGAAACACACGCCATTGCTCATTGTACAGGCATGCACAGTTTCTTCTCACAGTTGATATTTTTCAGGTCCTGTAACATTGGGGTTGAATAAAGACATATGTCCATCCAATCCAACCTTTAAACCCTACTCTTTAAACCTACCTAACAAAGGAAGGCAAAAAAAAACCCAGATAAAAATGGGGAAGAAAAATTCCCCCTGACTCCAAATGGCAATGGAAAAGTATCCCTGGATCAACTAGAACTACAGAATATATATTAATACCAGTAATTTTCAATATTTATTAGTTTAAGAAACGTATCTAGCCCACTTTTAAAGCTATTCAATGAACTTACCGTTCTCACTCTAAAGAAACCTTCCTAACATGAAGATGAAACTTCTTTTCTTCTTATCTTAAAGGGCATGTCCATCCCCAAAACTATAATTTAACCCACTACTGGCCCCATTGTGTAGTTTAAAATGATCCTTACCTTACTTCCCAGCTCATAAGTGTTCTCCTGCAGTGTCTTTCCAAAGTCAAGAAAACCGAGGAGTAGGAGCTGTCTTCCTGTGGGAAAGGTTTCTGCCTCTGATGTGTCCTCTGAGGGGTTTCTGGCATGCGCAGGGGAGCCCTTACCCCCCTCCCTCCCACCATCCGGACCATCCTCAGTGATGGATATTTCTAACATGAAATTCTTTTAATATGATGTAGTTCCCCCCTGCCCAGACCCAAACGCCGCAATATATTTTTTAAAAAACTATCTGAATCATACTTACATGCCTTTGTTCCCATGGCACTCTTCATTGCCGGCAGCCGTATCTGCAAACAGGGAGCCGTGAGGAGTGCACCACTGGAGTGAAGGGCTGTAAGTATGCTTTGGATTTGTTACTGCCCATATATTTAACTATAAAAATTATTTTTAAAAAAAAAGCACACAATTTTATTACGGAGTAAGTAGGAGGCAGAAAGATTGGGACTCCATTTAGCTGTACAGTGGTACCGCCTATTTCCTGTCAGAGATCCCCCTCAGTGATTGAATGTTACTTTGATCTGTGTATACCCAATAAGGAGGCCAAGCAAGTTTAGATGCTCGGGAGCACATGTGTGATATTGTCAAGCAGCAACCTGTATAGTAGATAGGTGTGTGTACCATCCCTCAGTAATACCACTGCTCTGTTTAAAGGTATTGAGGTTTGTGTGGGAAAAATGAGGAACCTTATAGAGACTCCCTACAGCAGCCAGTGGTTAGGCTTAAAGGGGAAGTAACAGGGCCACTCCTACAATGAATCTGAAAAGATTGGTCATGGGGCGCACCTCTGGGATTGCTAGAAAGGCAGCAGTCTATGAGATGGTTCCCCCCCGTAAAGCCTGCACGTAAGTGTTATGTCATGCAACCTGTGTGTGTGTGTGTGGGGGGGGGTCGTACCGGAGCAGCTGCAGCACTTGTTTTCCGGATCCCGACTGACTTGTGAGAAAGAGAGGGTGTGTGTGTCTGTCTGTCTGCCAATGTCTGTGTGTACACACAGGGTCCTCCTTGTGTGAAGGGCCCAACTTTGTGAGCAGGTCCCATCTTTGTGTGGGTGCAGGGCCCATCTTTGTGTGCAGGGCCCATTTGTCCATTTGTGTGCCCACAGTACAACTTGCCCTCTTGCTGAAGAAAAAAGAAGATGGCATCAGATAAGAATGGATTTTAACTTACTATATTTAACAGTTGCATTGAAAAGTTATGTAATATAGTAAGATTAGTATTTAAAGGGACAGTTCAGTGGAAATTATCAATATTTGTTAAATTGTTAGTTTGGGTAATGCCTTCTTAGTTATTCTACATATTCTCTCCTATTTTGAAAAATCAGTTGATTTCATATCCTTTGCTGTTGCCTGCTGTTGACATTAGTGAGATGCCATTTCAGGTTCTAACAGACATTCTTCTTCCCAGAATGCACCACTTCCTTGGAATGTTCCCAACAGTAATTTCTACTGATTGGCTGTTGGATGGGTCATACATGCTCAGTTCTCTACTGAGCAACTGAATCAACCCAGACGCTGGGTCAAGGGCAAAACCATAACAGTCTCTACTAGGGGTCCTGCAAACAGGAAGTCAGTATTTCAGTTGCATTTATTTATACACAGACAAAATGCTGACTTGGCAGGTTAAAGTCATTGGGATGAAAAAAATACTGCTCTTTTTTCTGAAAAAGATATGTATTTGCATTGAACTTCCCCTTTAATGTTTAGAATCTGTTTAGAAATAAGTACGATCAGTTTCTGTTTCTACTTTAGTTTTGTTTTATGGTATTAATTTTTTTTTAACTAAATGACTCATAGTAACATAGTAACATATTAACATAGTAATTGAGGTTGAATAAAGACATGCGTCCATCAAGTCCAACCTTTTCACCCTCTTATTTAACCCTACCTAACAGCGATAGAATTTTTCTAAATTACAGATATGATGGGGACTACAGATTTTACCAGATTGTTCTACCAAACATATATTTTGCTGCAGATGTTTTTAAAATATTTTTCTTTCACTAAAGATATGATGGATATTGTTAAAAGGTGTTTCATATGGCTAGGCTAGCTTTAGTTATTTTGTTAGGCTAGGTTAGACTAGTTAGGTTAGTTAGGGCCCAGATAAAGTCTACCTTAATGTGGTGGCAGGCTTACCAATCTTTTGCCCAGCATCTTTTATTCTATAGAACGTATGGTAAGGATTTCTAATGTAATGTACCAGTTGCAGCAACATATGTTTTTGTGAGTTATAACAATGGAGAACTGTATAAATAACTGCAAAGTACAAAATTATCAAAAGTTTTGCCACACCCAGCATACCCACAAAAAATTCTTAACAACATAGTTGAGAAGTTGTTATAAGAATGTATCCCACTGCAAGTCCCCATTGAAAGTCCATAGCCTTATGTATTATATAGTGATTAATGTACCCACTACTGTAAATTATAAGGATATTAGAAGTCACTGAGGAGTTTTGATGACTATATAAAAGCACGAGGTCACAGGCCTTATATACAGGGCATGGAACCCCGAGAAGTCTTCTAATATACGTATCATTTTCTGTAGGGATATATTATCCATTATAATTCACCCCTTTTCCCCAGCATTTTTGCCCCACCATTGCTCTACCCCCCACACACACAAATCCCCGTCCGCTGCTTTAACTCTCCACTACTCCCCCTCCGTTGCTCTAGCCCACGCTACCCCCCTCTGTTGTTCTAACCCCCCACCCCCAACCAAAAACACCCCTATGCCTGGTCCTGCACACCCATTTATCCTATGTCAGTTATTTGAAAACAAATATGGACACTAAATTTTCAGCCACTGAAAATTAACCCCGCTGACCCCATGTGTCATTCCCCCCCCTTCCCCGCATGCTCTGTACACATAACTTCCACCAAACATGCAACAGTCTCAATTCTGGGCAGTCAAGTCACTGAAGCGGATGTTCCTGTCTGCCACATTATTAAGTCTCCCGGCAGTGAAAGTTAGTTCGCTTATGCAGGGAACATTCATGGCTTGTAATTTAATTGGTAAGGTAAGTGCCGCAGGGTGTGGGGTGGGGTACTGGGGTTAGGGGTTGCTGTATGCTTCACTTCCTGGTTAGAATCGGCGCGCTACTATGTAGTAACATGCAAATTTTAAAGATATCCCATTGGGATCAGCAGGAGGGGTGCATTATATACTGTATACATGTCTTTGTGGCTCTTTCCTAGCTGAAATTCTGGCTTATCTTAAGCTGTATACCTTTTTTAGGGCTTTGGACCTTTCTAGAAATTATGCAAAAATAGCTGTGAATCCCCAAAAGTCAAACTTACCCATTTTGTGATAATGTAAGAAAGGTATACTTTAAGGGCAACTGTGGCCTCAGATCAAGTTAGGGTCAAATAAAAGCCCTCATACCTTTAAAGGTTTGGAAACGTTTAGCAATAAAACTTCCTGCTTTCAGCAGCTTATAAGTCTCTGACCAGTCTCTACCTGCATTAATCCCCCCCAACTCAAGTGGGGGAAGCTGCTTGTGCTTGTTTTGTTTTATGTTGTTTTAAGTACCTTTAATGCATAAAAACCCTTTAATGCATTACTTTTCAATTTCATTCATACTGTTTATTTTACAACTTAATAGAAAGTATGAGAAACAGAAAATGGACAATGTCTGAGGAATATTCAACTTAACCACCTTACCACCGCATCAAAACTTCACGAGGGATCGTATTCACAATGTACAGTATAATTTGTCTCTGAATATTTCCCTTATGTGCATTAAATCTCTTTGTAATGTCATTACTATAAAAATTAATTTTTTAAAATAAAAAAAAGTGTAAGGGCTTTTATTTAAACTAACTTGTGAGACCGCAGTTGGCATTTAAGATATATATCACAAGCCGATATGTCTTTGTGCTTAAAGGATATCTACACTGTAAAAACAGTGTACATATGCGTTATTGCTGCGCATGCTAGCGGCAACGTCACCGCAATGCGTGTGAGCATTACCTCATGCACATGCTCTTCATACGGCCGCACTATTATCTGGCTCAGGGCATGTTGGAGATTTGTAGAATCCTGGGGCAGTCCTAAAACAGGATTAGAATGGAGGAAGAAGCCAGCAACATTCAAGCAGTAAAGGTATGGTATGGGAGGGCAATAGAACAAAAAAAACTTTTAGATTTAAAGCCACAGCTATCCAGTATGCTGATGTTGATTTACAGTGTACATACCCTTTAAGGGGCAGAATCAATGCAATACAAATTAAGTTCAAATAACCAGTTTCTAATTGCAACCTGCATGTTCTGTCTTTCTAAGATAATTTAAAGGAACTTAGGGGATTCTGCCATCACACCATTATCAGACATTCAACAACTTTACTGCCCTAACTGAAAAGAATAATTCATTCTGCTATTTTGATAAACTTTTAAAATTAAGGCTCACCCTGATGATACATAGGAGCCCTGAGAATTATTTGAGTAATTTATATGTGGTCCACTAGACTATGAGGAGGTTATTGTTGGTGGATTTTCAGTTCGGTTATTTAAAGGGCATACCCACCCTTAAAAGAATAGCTGGCTCCCTTGCTGCAGTCAATAAAGGCCAAAGGGAGAGAGCATGGAATCAATACTAATCATTAAATATCTAGTTAAAAAAAGCATGTACTAAAGTCAACATTTTTTGTTTTAGAGGGGACATGCCTTTAAATACGGCACCCCTCAGAAAATTGCTATAGACATTAAAGGGCATCTATATCGAAAAATAGGTTGTTTTAAATTGACCATAACTGGAAACTATAATTCTTTCCAACCACCACTGTATCATTTTTTGTTGATCTGCCACCTATTTCTTTAGAAATCCAATCTAAAACATCTTATATTTCAGCTGTCAATCAAGTTCATTGCTCTCAAAAACTATTCTTCTGTGAGTAGTTTTACTGTAGCTGGAATGGTGACAGAGTTTTGACATGCTGTGTGAATGCTATATGCTGTGTGCAGGCTTGAGAGTTGGTTTGTGGGGAAAAAGTCAGGTCGGGTTGGAAGTGGGAGTGGTTAAAAGAGGGAGGGGGGATACTGCTCCTAAAAATGTGTGCTGGATTGAAGGCATGCAGCAACACACAAAAATCAGAGTAAGTGCTACTTACATGTATTCAATTATAGATTTAGATGAGGCAAAGTCATTTTCAGTATAGTGTCCCTTTAAGTTCCATTTAAAGGTCATGTCCACCCCTCAAACTAAAATGTAACTGGCTCATACTGGTCCCATTGTGTTGTTTATAAACATTTTTACCTTACATATCTGCTCCTTATAGTTCCTTATAGTCAAATCCAGGAAAGTGAACAGTAAGAGCTGTCTTCCTGTCCTCCTTCCCACCATCCGGATCTATCCTCTGCAGGTGTGGCACCTAGAGTGAAATCCTTTTAATATGTTGTAGCTAACCCCCTGCCCCCCTCCAACCATTGCATTAGTTCTTTATAATAAAAAAAAGAGCTGAATCTTACTTACAGCCCTTCCCTCGCCCGGTGTCTCCATTGACGGCAGCCGCTTCTGTGATTGGCTGCCTCTCAGCCAATCACAGATGCGGCTGCTGGTCCGGCCCCTGTTTGTGACTTATTGCAAACTGGGAGCCGGGAGGAGAGCGCCTCGGGAGTGAAGGGCTGTATGTATGATTCGGCTTCTTTTTTTAAAGAACTAATGTGTTGGGGGTGGGCAGGGGTTAGCTACAACATATTAAAAGTAAGCATCTAGGGTGGACATGCCCTTTAATTACAATGATGGCTGTTTTTTTGTTTAAGCCATGGATTTCTTTTGATTTAAATTCTGGGCAACTTATATTGTGTATGCTTGTATCCACTTTGGCCTCAATGCGTCTGTTACTAAATCTCCAGAATGTTAAATGTTCCCAGGATTTTGCCAGATCTAATGACAAGATATGCTATGTTCTCTCTGCAGATTGCTTGGCATTTGCTGTTATGTCAGAAACATGTAGTACATAGAATTATATCAGCCTGCCAGCAATTATTTGGTTATTAATAGAGCTAAATGCAAAAACTGAAAAGAAAAAAAACTACAACTAAATTACTATATATACCTTTTATATCTTTTTTACAGATTATTTCATAACCCCTTGCAGCCCTTACAGCTCACAGGGATCAGGACAGAACATAAGACAAAACATAACATAAGCGATTGAAGAAACATTTTTAAAGTGATGATCTTGCACTAATTGTTGGAAAACATACAGAGCTGAGATAATCACCAGGCTTTACATGGGATCTAACCTTTCTCAAAGTCATAAGGAAATGTGCAATGTATAGATAAAAAAAATAGAATGCTAACTCCATTCACAGAAATCAAATCAAACATTTTCTACAAATCCCGTTCTTGCTCTTTATATTTATAAGATAAACGTGAAAACAAAATACATCCAAAATACATGGAAGGTACTTTTACTAAATTTAGGATGATGCTTCAAAACACTTGCAATGTTATTCACTAGAAATTTCTTTCCCTGCCAAGCCTCCCCAGCTGACATATGTCCTTCTGGCCTGCTTTTCTTAATGCATTCAATCTGTGGATGAAGGTTATACAGAAGGGTACCACTGTGATTGGCATTGTGCCAGAACCGAGAGCTGTCACCCTTGTGTGTGCAGCAGATGTTTTGTATGGTGGCAGCTTTGAAACCAGGACAATTACAAAATAAAGCTTGAGATTTGGAATGATGAGATACTATTGTAAAGTAATATATTCATTTATTAGGTATAATTCAAGATACATAATAAATAAACATTAATTACTCATCTTTAGCAAATCAGCAAATGTTTCTTTTAATCTTTTTAATATTCATGTTATTATCAATATTGTATACATAATAGTAGCAATAAATAAAAGTCTAAAATAGATAAAAGTTCCAGGAATGAGGTAGTCTAGGGAGTGTATTCTAATATATAAGAGACTGTCAGTGGTATATATTTGAAAGTGTAAATATGTGCTGCTTTAGACAGGTGGGAGGAATGCAATGAAAAGTGGAGAAAATCCACTCCTTATAGGTTTAGAATGGACAGTTAAAGGAAATGTGGTCTTTGTGTTTCCAACTAAAATAATTTAGATTTTTTCTGATATCTCAGGTCAATGTATCATACCATACCATACATAATTTAAATGGAAACAGTCAGTGTTGTGAAAATGGCTAAGCTTATAGTGGCTGTAATATTTATAAAGCTTTTATTTTATTTTTGTGGTTTATTAATTTTTATTAGTTTTCAAAAGTTTTTAAAGACAGACAGTAATTGTCAGCAAATATAACGCCCCCAAAAGGCAAAACATAAAAACAAAATGGCCCTCCCTGATAGCTACGCCCCTGATATTAAGAGGCCTTTTCTTTGTTTATTTGTAAGGGCTTGTTCACACTAGGAACGGAAAAAAAAGCAGTGTGTTTAGTGTTATTTTAACATGTTTTTGTATGCATTGATAACCGTTTGTGTGTGTGCCTTATTATCTATTTGTGTTTGTTTTTCCTGCGTTTCTGTCTGTTGCATTTTTGATCGCATTTTTCTGATTTAAAATGGGTAGGACCAAAGAACACTTGTCACTTCCTGGGCGTGTGGGACTTTTGGAGAGAGAGGTAACAGAAAGTGTTGTTGAGAGAGATCTTGCGACTTTCTGGTGATTTTGCTATTCTTTTAACTCACATCAAAGGAGCATTCCACTGATCTCCTGAAAAGCTGAGTATGTATATAGTAGATGTGGTAAACCCAAAAAAACACAGGCCAAGCTTTGAATATAGTGGTGTTTATTCACCCAACTGCACACAAAACACACAACATCGTCAAGCGCCCTTTATCAAGTGACAGTGATAGTGTGACCATAAGGGACACTATTAGGGGTCCTGAAAAAAGGGAGCCAGTACTTTGGGCATTAATGTCATTGACATAAAAAAAAAAATAAATAAATATATATATATATATATATATATATATATATATATATATATATATATAACCATTTGACCATTGATCTGACAGCACTCCACAGATCAATGGTCATCCGCCCGGATGTCTCTCCTCAAATTGATACCATTCTTCAATACAGTGAAAGCACTCAACGGGCAACTTGCTTTTATTAATGTGATCTACTCGTTTCAGCCCAGACTAGGCCATCGGCAGGATCGCTAATCGAGTCCTCATTACACCCTTAAATAGCACCACCCACCAATCGTACACAAACCCCATCACCTGCAACAAAGTAGTAGTTAAAAAATCTCAATGAGATACATTAACCCCTCTGTGCGTGTCAGCAAAGTAGTAACAAGTACACAGCTAACGACAATCAAATATATTGGGAATTAACATACAGTTCTCACTGTAGCCAACTCTTAAGGCTCAATCCAAGCATCATAGTCTCCTCGGATACCTCCACCAGTCGTAAGATTCCCCAGTCTCATCGTATATCATAAAGTTGAAACATATAGTAGCGAGAGAAACACACATACAGGGAGATTCAATTACAGGTCTTATTGTTTAAAATGGTGCTAATTTAGCCTCAACCAATCAGATATTATTTAACATTTGAAAGCCAACATCTGATTGGTTGGGGCAAAATTAGCACTATTTTAAACGATAAGAACTTTTATTGAATAACCCTGATAGTATCTTAATAGCCAACTCGCACAGAGGAGTAAAAGGAAACAAAGTAAACATAAAACTAGCTACATGGGAAAGACAAATGTAAATATACACAGCACTGTATCTAAAAATGGAAACACCTCATATAAACCTAGTAAGGACATACTAACCTTTCAACCTTTTACTCCTGTGTGACACGCATGGAGGTGTTAATGTATCTCATTGAGATTTTTAACTACTACTGTTGCAGGTGACAGGGGTTTGTGTACGATTGGTGAAGGGTGTAATGATGACTCGATTAGCGATCCTGCCGACGGCCTAGTCTGGGCTGAAACATGTAGATCACATTAATAAAAGCAAGTTGTTTGTTATACATCTCAAGTCCCGTTGAGAGCTTTCACTGTATTGAAGAATAGTAAATATTTATTATTTATATATATATATTGCCCTTTAAATCTGTAAGTGTGTAGTTCTCAGAACCCCCTTTGACCTATTTAACATTTTGTCATCATATTAAATATTACACCTCTGTGTTCATTTAACATTTTAGGTCTATGAAGTTTTATTTTTTTTAAATCTCCATCTATGAAGTATTATTAGATTGATACGGTGTAGTAGAATTTAACTGTAAAACACAATCAAGCATACAGTAGGTTGTATTATAGATTTATGGTCAACACTAGAAAAAAAACAAGTCTATGAAAATATCTTACATTTCCTTTTCATTGGCAGGCACTTTCTGTGCTTTGTATCAGGAGTTATTTCCCACTCAAAAGTGAGGATCCCCTTTTCAGTTAAGAAAATGCAAAATTCAGAGAAAGCACATTTACAGGCATAGCAACATGCCTTTTGGAAACAAATATTACACAACTGAAACCTTCTAAAACACAATTGAGTGACTTCTAAAGCACAGCAAGATTCTTCTTTTGAAATGGAAAGAGCAAATCTAAAAGCTTCAGAAATTCTGGTGGTGAAGAGAAAAATGATAGCAGCTCTAGATGAAACATATCCTGACAAGAAAAGACACGGCCAGAATCTCCAGGACATGGCTTAGTATACTATTAAATATCAACAGGGGTATTCCACATTTTATAACAATGTGCCCTTTGAATAAAAACAGCTACCTGTACTACTGGTGTATTCAGAAAACATTTTTAGCACTGCAACCACAAATTTAACAATCAAGCTAAATATTACAAAAACTTAATTTTAGAATGACACAATCTCAAAAATCTTTTAAATTATTTTTGGAAACTTCACACCGCAATAAGAGGAGCAAACTTCTTCCATGCTATTAATTTGCAGCAACCAATCAGATGTTAGCGCCTTACTGTGTTACTACAGTTAGATAAAATCTGATTGGTTACTGCAGATTCATAGCACAGCCAAATTTGTGTACCTTTTATTGCACCAGTAAACCAATGACCCTGCAATTACCACATTTGCTGGAAGAAAGGATCATGGGCACTAACTATTGATGATTCCCCGACTGAAAATTGGAAATGGCCAATCATCCATCATTTTCCCATCCCAATAATGTATTGCCAAAAAGTTAATACAAACTAATACATTTTGCCAGATTCATAAAAGAAACAGCTATTAACATAAAGTACCCAGAGACAACTATTAATGATACTGGAAATTCCAACATGTTTTAGGTTATTGAAAAGGCAAAATATTTTTAAAAAAAAATATTTCCCAAGGTAACAAGCATTAATAAAAATGTATAAATGTAACCCCAGATCACCAAGGCTACAATTGATCTGCAATGACATATAGTCTTCCATCTAGACCACCCTGGTCCAATCCAGTGGTAAATAAAGTTCTTATATCCCAAGTTCTTTAACATAGCGACTTGTACTTGACAGAATTTTTTCACTCTGGAGAACAATGGAGAACACTGGAACAACTCAGGTTTGTAGTTAAAAGTTTGTATCCTTTGCGCTTATGGTGACTTGGGGAATGGTAGGTGATTGTAGGTCTGCTGCTAGGCTACAACAATCCACTTGCTCACAAGAAAATATGTAATAGGTTTAGTAGCTGCGCTGTCCTCTTCTCACCCAAAAGGCAAAACCAAATAGATAGTATTATTGTTTTATCAATTCAATACACTGCTGAAAAACCATATAATAAAATTAAATTTAAAAGACTTACGTGCTCCCAAAATCGGTTAAAACACAGCTTTATTCGTACATCCAAACAGGGGTGCCCCTACCATGAAGCAAACTGAAACATTTGCTCAGGGCACGCCCCTGCGGAACACTGAAAAGGTGTCAGTTAAAAAAAATCCTCCTTCCTGCAATACTGCATTTCAGCACCAGTCCACCAATCAGTGTTAAGTCAGCCCTCGAGTTTACCAGTTTTAGTCAGCCCCCCATACCCACCTATGTTCCCTGATGAAGCCATGCCTGCTTCACCTGCCCCCTCCACCCCCCCCCCCCCCCGCCTGCTGATAGTTGTTTTGGGTGTCAAAACCCCTAGGAACACCCCTGCATCCAAGATAAAATTCAGTCAAGTAAAAAGCAGGGTAAAAATACTTGATGGAAAGGTGTGCAAAAATCAACATTTAGGTAGGGAGATCCTATTTTTATTCCTATTCCTATTATGCTATATACACTAGCAGTCTAGGACTCAGGATCAAGTAAAATTGATTTCAAACCATAGAAGCAGTGCATTTTTATTTGATCCTGAGTCCTAGACTGCTAGTGTATATAGCATAATAGGAATAGGAGTACCGTATATACTCGAGTATAAACCGACCCGAGTATAAACCGGGGTACCTATTTTTACCTAAAAAAACTAGTAAAAGTGATTGACTCGAGTATAAACCGAGGGTAGAAAATATGAACACTACTGCCTTCTGATTCTGTATTGTTTTGAGGCTGTACAACTGTATGGGAATTCTCCTATGCTTTCCTACCTTATACCCCATTTTTCACACTTTCCTCTTTATTCTGTCCCTCACTCCTCACACTGACCCCTTCCTCCTTTTCTCATTATGGGTCCCTCATCTGTTCCTATTCCTCCCTGCACCCCTTTTAAAGATTCATTCATTTCAGCTTATGCTCCCTCCTGAAAAAAAAATGGTAATGGTGAGGAGAGCCACAATCAGTTCTGCTATCTGCTGCTTGTAATACTATCTTACCCATGCACCTCTCCTGGATGTCACTGCTTAGCTGTTCTTAAACAGAGTAGTGCTGCTCCTTATCTGGCTGTTCCCTGCTCTGCTTCTCCCCCTCCCATGCAATGGCTGTTCCCTGCTCTGCCTCTCCTGTCCAGTGGCTATTCCCTACTCTGCCTCTCCCCCTCCTGAACGATTGCTGGATCACGGAACTTCACAGAGGAGAGGGAAATACTGCCACGCCTCCTTACCAAGTCTGCAGCCAGTCCAGCACCCGGTTTCACGGAGGACCAGCACCAATTAGCAGCTTCTGGCCAGGCTGATCATCCCTCCCTCTCCTCTTGCAGGTACTCGCACCACAGACTACCAGGGAGTTTTTGTTCTTTTAGCAGATGCTGTCCCTGGACTGTCAGAGCGACTGACCCGAGTATAAACCGAGGCCGGCTTTTCAGGCTGATTTTACAGCCTGAAAAACTCGGTTTATACTCAAGTATATACGGTAAAAATAGGATCTCCCTACCTAAATGTTGATTTTTGCACACCTTTTTATCAAGTACTTTTACCCTGCTTTTTACTTGACTGAATTTTATCTTGGATGTACGAATAAAGCTGTGTTTTAACGGATTTTGGGAGCAAGTCTTTTAAATTGAATTTTATTATATGGTTTTTCAGCAGTGTATTGAATTGATAAAAAAATAATACTATATATTTGGTTTTGCCTTTTGGGTGAGAGGAGGACAGCTCAGCTACTAAACCTATTACATATTTTTAAGGTTTGTTCTCCAAAGCCTAAAAGACAGTGACAGTTTACCCAAGAATGGCTTATCATCTTGCTAAATACACAACAAAGATTTTTTTAAACACTGTAGACATACACCTGACAGGCTTTCCATTTCTGCCAGTAGAACTTTTTGTGCTTGCTCACAGTAGCACTGTTGCTGTTTGAAAACTAATCAGACTGAATTAGATGCAAAGCTGATGCTGATTTTCTTTTAAATTACAGTATGTAAATGAGAACAAGTTTAAATGTTGTAACAGCCCAAAGACAAAGCAACTCACAGTAAAGATTAATACCTTCATCTCTCTTAAGGCTCACTCACACAGCAGAGTTATGTCAGCTGGAAGCCACTGGCAAACGGCTGACTTGCTGCCAATGAACGACTGATTGAGCCATCAATTGTACATTAATGGCATTCGCATTGTTGTTGTAAATTGATCCAGCAGGACTGATCACAAACAGCGCTGATGGGAGATGCCACACACATATAAGATTCTCAGACAAAACAGACGATTTTTGAACATTTGTCAGCAGATTCATACTCTTTTCCCCTGTCGGAAACAATAGGATTTACTAATTATCAGAAAGATTTATGGCATAAAGACAATAAATATCATTCTTACAAATTACCAATGTTGGCATTGGGTCAGAAGGAAAATTCCTCCTGCATCATTATCTTCAATAACTTCAATAATTTTGCAGGGTATTGATGTAAGATTGGTAATTACCACCTCCCAATATTGTTTCTGTGAAGAGAGCCAGCATGAAGAACATTTCTTCTGCTGCATTTCCTGCTGTTGTTCATGGCCTCCTTTTTTCAAATAGCTCTCTTCCTGAATATGACACACTGTACATGCACCAATTTGCAAAAGGAAAACTAAGCTTAATCAGTGTGACACAAAAATCTTAAAGGACAACTACAATATAACTTTGTATACTATAGTTTTCATTCAATAAAAAAAATCGTTGATCAAGAATAACCCTTGCAACCCAACAGTAAAGAAATCAAGGTCATCTTCATCCATACAAACTTCATAGTCTAGTTTCCTTTCAAATACCTTTCTAATACTCATGGGAAGTGCAGCTAAAAACACAAGCTCCTTTCAAATATGTACACAGATATATTCTTTTAACTACCTATAACACTGCAGTGTCCTCTAACATATTGATATAGGGTTATCGTATCACCTTGCAAGCGGTTTGTCTATATAGATTGTCTATTTAACCTTGATAGTTTTGGCAGTGTGATAATTTATCACATTCAATGTTAGCTTTATTCTAGGAACTGGAAAAGGAAGACAAGGGTAGGGAAAAAATTGAATGGAAAAAGTAAGACAAAAAAATGGTAAGAGGAGCAAAAATTGTAAAAAAAAATGCCTTTGTAGTTGTAATACTAATACCCTAATAATTCTAAGAACCTTATAATGGGATACACCACTATTTACATTGCTGTAATACAAGGTTCCCAAACAGCATTCAATTTCAATAGTTCACCCCTGACAATAGCTGTTATATGTATGTCTACTTATTACCACTTCTAATTGTAATGGGGCCCAAAATTTCAATGTGTACCTAGTGTGAGATTGCACCAGGCATCTATAATAAGGCAGACTAATGTTTTCTCCACTCTTTTTAAGGCTTATTCTTATAAAAAAAAAGTATTTATTTTCTTTAGAACAATGCTTAGAATTACAAAGTATTGTATCCACAATAACCGCACATGACTTCGATCCATGACCACAACCATTCCATGACACAATAAAGTAGGGGTTTTGTAGCTGCAACATTTATGCTTTATGTCTGTCTTTCCCCCTGTCAATAAGAACAACAAAAACAGGTACCCGGGCTGTTGGTATTTAATAAACATAAGGTAAGATCAATCATCTGAAGAGGGTACACCAAATCCTCAAATTTGAAATATAAGTTATAATGTCACACAAGACAAGTGCTTACTGTGATTTCTTGGGGATACAGCATGATGTGTTAGACTTACATAGTCTTTTAATTGCACCTGATGAAAGCGCATGTAGGTCTGAAACATGTCATGCTGTATCTTCAATAAATCACAGTAAGCACTGATTATTTGGCTCTTGTGTGTCATTATAACATATATTTGTCAATAGGAACATAATAATTATAATAAAAAAACAATATATAATTATTTAGAAATCTGGGGAACCCTGAAATCATAATCGCTTTGTTGAGGAGCTACAGCGCATACTATTTTAATTTGTCAGGTTAGTCCAGGACTAGTCCTGTATTAAATATAGTGCTAAAGCCAGGAGGAAGATTGGCAGAATCAGTTTTTATTGGGATGTAGGAATTACAAATCCTATATCCATGTCCAAGTATTTTTCATTTTAATTGTTTTTTTTTTTAAATAAAAACTTTATACAAACTATAGTTCTCCTTTAAAAAGTTCCCTAAGGGAAGTTAACCAAGTACACCAATTATGTACAGTCACTTATGAAATTATGAAAATCATTGTTCTAGGGCTGCTTTTTAAAGGGGACATAAAGTCTCCAGACAAATTTGTCCCAATAGACAGAGCACATTCGCAAACATGCAGTAAACTGTGTCTCACCTCTCCCTTCACTGTGGCTTCTGGGTGATTTATGAAACTAATCTGTGGGTACTAGTGGTCAGCTAAGTGTACACAGCTAAGTGTACACTTCACATGCTCTGTAGTGCTCAGCAGATACATTTTTAAATAACTGAGAAACATTTAAGGTACGGTATCAAAACAATCAAGTTGCGGCCTTGCTTCCTAGAAGCTGACAATCATATAACAGCACAGAGATCCTCCCTCTCCCTGACACAAAACTGTGATTTAGTTTTTCATTCCAAATCCATGTACAACTGTTTTTTATCTTGTGGTGGCGCTGTATCCTCTTGGCTGCTAACCACTAACAACATTAGGAACATTTTACATATAATGAGGAACGCACTCACTTTAAAATTTAATTTTAAAGTGATTTTTAATGTGACATGGTATGTGCAAAACGTTTCAGGATTCTCTTCTTCATCGGGTAATGATTTCTTTTTTTGTTTTTTTCAAACATACTCAATACTTCTGTCCTAACAATGATATAGTCCTTTGCTTTTCATACAAAAAATTATATTTGCAAAGTATTTCTTAGCTAGCATGGATGTAAGAAACAAGGATATTAACATTTCAGTAAAAATAAACGTTCTGGGGAATTGAACTTGCAACCTCATATACTCTGTCTTGCTAAAATCGAGCTTTTACCCCTAACCTAACAGAGATACTATGTGGAACACCAGTAATTGTAGAACCTTTATTTTTTTGCTAGGAATATAACAGAAACAAAAGAATAAAAGTAAGGATTTTAACCTGTGACCTTGTGAGCTGTTAGCTTCCAAAACAAGTCCTTTAACAGGGGAGCCACCACAGCATATGCAAAGTTTGTAGATACATTCAGAGGCTTTATCTCTTGCTAGCAACATAATTTTTGAAAATAAAATATTTTAATCATCTGACTATTTTGTATTGCCCCAGTAAGGCTGTAGGCAATTCACGCTGGCTGGTAAATAAATTGCAGGATAAAAAGCAGCTTTCAAATTCTTATCAAGGACTTCCATGTTGATATTGAGACGTCTGTATAGAAAATGCTTCTTCTTAGTTACATAATACTGTATATAACTGACATGCACTAAATGCAACTTACTAGAGAAGAATCTTATAATGTATAGATGTGCCGAGGAGAAACACAAGTTTAGTTCTCCTTTAAGTGTCTTTAGTGGCATTTATAAAAAAAAAAAACAGAAAAGCAGTGCAAATCTAATATTTTTAATATAGGAATGTTCCACTCACACTTTTTATAAAACGATACAATATAATCACATGAAAAACAGTTTTATCCAATATGTTACAAATAAGATTAAAATTGTTTCCTTGCCCGATGAAATAGTAACAAAGTCTAATTTCACTCCACCATTGTAGCAGAGTCCATAGTACCTCCCTTTAAGAAATATGAATATAGATTGCCGACTAGGACAAACCATATATAGCATTCGGGCTGAAACACGTAGGCCTTCAGACCTATTTTACCTTAATAAATAGAATTGTTCCAGATCTTGGAGTGCTCTGTATCTCTCGGATTATTTGTTACCTTACGGACAGCACCCAGGCACGTATGATTGGATGGAGTGCGGTGGATTTTTGTTGTATATATATTATATGTATAGTTTTTTTCCTGGTTTGTCCTAGTCAGCACTCTATCATATTTCTTAAAGGGAGGTACTGTGGACTCTGCTACAACGGTGGAGTGGAATTAGACTACTTTTATCAGACATTGAAACAATTTTAATCCTATTTGTAACAAATTGGGTATAACTGTTTTGTTTGTGATTATATTGTATCGTTTTATAAAAAGTGTGAGTGGAATATTCCTATATTAAAAATATTAGATTTTCCTGCTATTTATTATTATTATTTATCTGAGGGAGTGGGGTTTTCACTGTTCCCTTGTTGAACTGAGTGTGGGACCCACTCAGTTATAGCAGGATATTGGATTTTCCCCCCCTGTTCTTATCTTGATTGTAACTATACACAAATCTATAGTTTTTCTCCATAGATGTAACTACACAAACCTGATTTACTGTAGGACCAGTGTAATTCACAGGATGAAGCTCTAGCAATTATACTGTTCGGAAAATAGCAAACATTTGTATCAACTGTTTTAAGACAAGGCATTTTTAGACAGACAAAATCATTATCAGGATCTAAACTTATTTTTTTAAGTTGTTTACTATTTTCCAATGGTTAAAAATTAAAATATTTTAAAGAAGCACTAGAATAAAAAATACAATATATTCCTAGATTAGACCCTCTACTGTAATTATTAATCTGCTTTCTCACCCACAAGCAATAAAATGCTAATAATCATACAGATACTTTACATACCATGAAAATAAACAATAACTGTTTTATTATACATGCAACCTTTCCGTGAATACAAAACAGTAAGCATCTTTAACAATGTCACATTCAGCTGGTAGATTTTAGCTAAGCAGGCTGAGTGCAGACTTGCAATGTTTCTTATTATGTCTATGTCTGAAAAGAAAACTAGATGCAGTTGCACTTGGAATGACAAAAAAGTCAGCAGCTCCTGGTGAATCATGCAGTGATGAAAAAATACTAAAAATACAAAAATACAGGAACACCAAAAAAAAAAAAAAAAAAAACTTTCACATACAAACAAAATGCTAGCGTGGGTGCAGGATTTCCAAAAAGTCTTACCTTCTTCAGTCATAGTGTCATAATATTTAAGTTTTCCATATGATCCAAGTTCTACAATATTACAGTAAAGAAACACAGTGGTAAGGGACTAGTAAAAAGTAACTAGAAAAAAAAATACGTACATATTTTACCAAAATATTCCATGTGACATAATTAAAGCAAAATTATGTAATAAACTTGTTACTACACCTAGGGCCAGTCTTAGGATGCAATAGGGCATCACTGGCATTACTGCCATAAATTACACCTCCATTCAATGTATGAGTTAAAATATATATATACTATTAACTTGTGCACCTAGATCCACCCATGCCAGGTCTGAATCCACCAAAACCACGTCTTGAAGACAGCAAACAGACTCAGTAAAGGTTTCCAGCTGAGTGTTGGTCACACTGGTGAGGCTAATGTTTGTTTCTGATGTTTTACTTTAAAGATATCAATTTATAGGCTTCTGGCAACCTGTCCTTTTGTCCATTCCTTTGATTCTGCATTTAAGTTTTTTCTAACATTATACCAGGGTCTAACACAAATGTGCAGTTTACTTTTGTGGAAGTTATTATTTAATTTTAGTCATCTGTATTATACATCAGATCATCTAATCTGAACAAGGATGTCCGCAATTCACCAAAAAGTGTCATACACAATGTGCAAGAAATGTAACATTTAAAGTGGCAAAACCCCATGGAAATGAATTCTAAAATTCCTGGCTGTTGGCTCTTGGACCTACAGTTGTTTTCTTTCCTGGGGACATTAATAAAACAGCAGTATTTACTCTGGTGTTAAAAATATATGGTAAATACTGCAATTGTCATATAACATTTTCTCTTCTCTCTAAGCTGTGCACTTGTACAAGATGAGCCAAATCCGAGATCTACATGTAAGCTTTTCCCCTAACTTATTGGAAACAGGGGTGATATCTATCCACTGGTATATGTGTATAAAAGAAAGGTGGTAGTAGCTCTCGCAGGACCTAGTGGTTCAGGTCTGCATACTGGGTACTTTTGGTAGGGGTGGGTTTAAACACTTTAGTTCTCTTTTAGGATAAGGAAGTAACACTAATAGTGGAATTTGGAATTTTTTAATATTATATTTTATACAGATTTTTTCAAATGTAGACATCAAAATAAAGATTGTAAATAACCGAGAAACCTTTGAGTTTTACTTATTAGAGAGCAGGGTATTTTAACACATAGTACAACAAGAATGCATAGTCACTGTACATGTACATGGTAAACACACATCTGCTTTGCACAATTTACTAGGCCTGAATACATGGGTTAAAATTGTGCACCCAAATATATCTCATGGAATATAGACAAATTCCCCATTTTCCAGTAATATTTAAGGGAAAACCTAAGAATAGAAAATTTTTAGGGTTCTTATGACACCTATCTTGTGATCTTAAGTGTGGTAGTCAAAACATCAAATACTGGTCTGTGTGGGTTAATTTTCTGTAAACCTCTACTTCCAGTTTACCAGTCTCCATGACTTCTACCAAGTAGTCCAAGAAATTTCCTTACATTACAAGCTGGGTGCCATCAGAACCCTACAACACTGAGCAGAGAACACAGAAAGAAAAAAAAGAACACAAATACTGCCAGTAAAGGTGGGAAGCAAAACATGAGAAAGAAAAGGATCATCCCATATGTAGCGGGGGTCGGTGGGTTGCAGGGCTCTGCAAAACACTGAGACAGCAGCCAGTGCATCCAAAAGACCCAATAACGAAAGACAAAAAAGCAACATTATATAGTCAGTGAACTGCACTGAAAAGTGTTCTTATTTGTATGTGGGGGAGACTAAACAGCAGCTGCATCTTAAAGACAAAAAAATTACATGTTTGAAAACTGTAATGTCAACAAAATGGACAAAGAACATGACAGTATAAAAGAGGTGATAAGGAAGCCATTTATGTCAAAAAAATAAACCAAGCTTGAATAGAGGTAGGGGGTTAGACACCTTTTGCGTGCCATGTACTATGTGCAATCAACATCTTTGCATTCAGGAGGTTCCTGACACCTGGCTGTTATATGCTGATTGAGACACATTCCAGGATATTTATTGCCAGCAGATTCTTGTACAAGTCATTCTGATTTGAGAAAGCCAAATGGATGACTAGCGAAACATCTTTAATAACTTTAATAACTAATAATTTAATCAGGTTAAGCTAGGATACACAAATTTAGAGAGATGTCCGAACTTCGCAAATTCCGGTCCACTCAAGGATCCGCGAATTTTCGAAAAAATTCGAAAATCCGCGAAAAATACGAGAAATCCTCATAATTTCAAAAATTTTCAAAAATACTAGAAATCCTCGTAATTTCGAAAATTTGCGAAAATATGAGAAATCCGTGGTTCGGAATTTCGGAAGGCGGAAAATCCGGAAAAATACGCCGTTCCGAACCTGGATCCGTGGCAGATTTATCCTGTTCGCGAACAGCAGATTTTTCCAGATTTTCCGGCCATCCCTACACAAATTGATCGTGGCTGATAATATTGATTGGTTGAAATTCTGGCAAGCCTAATTAATAGGACTGATTAGTGGTCAATAACTTCACTATATGGGGAAATAAATTATCTGGTACGCTTTAATTTGGACCAACAGCCCAATGATCATTAGAGATTGGATCCAGGTCCGTTTCAAATGTTCGATAATCCTTGAAAATACGATCAGAAACTACTTTCGCGTTTCCGATCATATTTTCAAGGATTATCGAAAGTTCAAGGTTATTTTTGAGGATTATTGAAAATAGCTCGAACGTTTGATAATCATCAAAAATGGGATCCGAAGTCCCGAAAGCATTTTCGGATTTTCGTGATTTTCCCAAAATCCGTAAATCTGAAAACGGAACAAAACTTAACAGTTTCGGCCATCTCTACTAATCATAAGAGCTGTCAAGTTGGGTCATGTGTATCTGACCTTGATGATAGGCTCTTACTCATCCTCAACTCAATTATTTACTTTGAAGTAAGAGCTACTAAGGCTGGGTACACACGGCTGGTATTTTTTCCAGAAGCAGACCATTCATCGCAACCGACCATATGGTCCATAGGAGACCAAATGATCAGTAGAGATTTAAAGGGCATCTAAAGTGGGAAAATGAACTTTTTTTCTTTCTTTCCATGTGTTTTATAATTCCCCCCAACCCCCAGAGTGTTTTCACTTTGTTCAGTTTCCCTCTCTGTACTGAGCTACACAAGTTAGAATACGTGATTGCATTCTTCTACTCCTACTTGTAATGTCAATCAAATCTGTTACGTGACCCTGCTCAAGTCCCTCCCTTCTCCCTGATCTGTAATAAACATAGAGATAAGAGGATTAGCAGGGGGAGAGAGGTAGCTTTGATGGCAGAGATAAGGCTGCACCTGTATTTTACCATTTGCATAATTGTGCTTTCCTTCTATAGGATTTTCCTTTGACTTCTACCTTCTAAACTCTAATTAAAAATATTGAAAGGGAGAAAAATATCATTCACCCTCTTTACAAAGCTGAGATGGAGCCTCATCTACAGTATGAAGTGCAGAATCCTGGAAACAAAGGGCATACATTGAAGATTGGTTAAAACTAGATAAACAAGTATATTGCCAATGGAGAGGCCCTTGGGACTTTAAAGAAGAACTAAGGTTTTTAAAAAAAAACCTTATTCACAGCCTAGCAACTGTTAAGTGATTCCTTACTTGCCTTTTAAGTAATTTTTGACCAAAAAAATACAAGTGTGAAATAGGTAAATAAAATACATCACTACCGTGGCTCTGCGTATTGTAATCAGCAGTTATTAAACTGTAAGGCAGAATGTGTATTAAAATGTAGTTTTAGGGCACGGCCACACTGCGCCGCAAATGCAATTGCACACGGAATCACATGTGATTTCATGTGCGCTTTTTGTTGCGTTTGCGCATGCGTTTCTTCAACAGATATAGAAAAGAGCATGCGATTGCGATTAAAAAATGCGGAATGCAAATCACATGTGCAATCACATTGCACCCAAAAAAACTTTTTAGGTGCGTTAACACAATTTCATTGATCGGGAAAAACGCATGCGCAAACACAAAAAAAAGCGTGATAGTATGGCCTAGCCCTTATGGACCTTAAAAAGTTAGTAGATTAAATTAGAAGAAACGTGTTTCCATATCCATATGTGTGGCACTGCCTTCCACTAGTCATGGTATAAGCTTTAGGTTTATTATTGGATATAGAATTAAAATGTACATTTCGTTGTATTAATGCAAAAAGTTGGTTCAATAATTTTTTTTAATCATAATTTTTTTTTTCCTCTTCTGGTGCAAATTTGATATATCATCATACAGGGGGTTGAATAATTTGATAAATCATGATACAGGAGATTGAATAATTTGGCATATCATCATACAGGGGGTTGATAATTTTGAAATATCATCATACAGAGGTTTGAATCATTTGGCAATCATCATAGAGGGGGTTGAATAATTTAATATATCTTTATACAGGGGGTTTAATATCATTTGATAATTACTACATCATACAGGGGGTTGCTAATTTGACCTTATCATCATACGGGGGTTGAATAATTGATATATCATTATACAGGGGGTTGAAATCATTTGGATATATCATCATACAGGGGTTGAATAATTTGACATATCATCATACAGAGGGTTGAATAATTTGGCATGTCATCAAACAGGGGTTGATTAATTTGACATATCATAAAGAGGGTTGAATAATTTGACATATCATCAAAGGGGGTTGAATATTTGACATATCATATACAGAGGGTTGAATAATTTGGACATATCATCATACAGGGGGTTGAATAATTTGATATATCATCATAACAGGGGGTTGAATAATTTGACATATCATCATACAAGGGGTTGAGTAATTTGAGACATTATCATACAGGGTGTTTGAATAATTTGACATATCATCATACGAGGGTTAATAATTTAACATATCTTCATTCAGGGGGGTTGAATAATTTGAGATATCATCATACAGTGTTTGAATAATTCTTTATATCATCAGAGAGGGGTTTGATAATTTGAGATATCATTAGACAGGGGTTTGAATAATTTGGATACATCATAAGGGTTTTGAATAATTGAGATATAATCAGAAAATAAGTTTCTCTTATTTGTCTTCCTTTGGATCAACAGTTAGGTAGACATCATAGAAAGGGTAAACTAGACATAGTTTGTCCTTTATTCAACCCTGATGTTTATACTATTATAAAACAAAATGTCACCATCTGTTGACCTTATTCAGGCAGAGCCACTTAACTGCAGCCCTTATTAAGTGCACTCTATTGACTATATCGGTGGCACAAATCTACTGCAAAAACAATCTCATTTTACCTTATCCAGATATGCCCCTGTGTTTGGTTAGCTATACACCAAAGAATATTAAGGAAAGGGCTACCTGTTTTTCTGGCTTCTAGGAAATGTTCAGCCTGTCTAAAATTGCAAGACTATAGTTTTTAATTTATTTAGAGCCCCAAGCACCTCTACGTTCGGGGACTTCATATCATGCTTTGTGGCTTTTGTAAAGCCTGGTCAGATCTTACCTGCTTCAGGCAAACTGTGTTCTCAACAAGTTAGGGTTAAATAAAAGCCTTTACATCATCATTTCATTTAAATGGACCCTGGATTAACTGTGGGTAAAATGTGGGAGAAGTTTATAGCTGGAAAAGTTTAGCATTATAACTGTCTGAACACTTTCTGCCTTTAGCAACTTGTAACCATGGACCAGTTTCTGCCTGCATTAATAGGCCTCCCTCTCAAGTACCTTTTTTCACTTCTGTGAAGCTACTTTTTATCTTTCCCGGCATTAAGTCTTAAAGGGCATGTCCACCCCTAAAACTATAATCCCCCCCACTACTGGCCCCACCATTAGTGTAGTAAAATCCTTACCTCACATCCCAGCTCCATAAGGTTCTCTGTAGTCCGCCCCCAAAGTCCAAAAACTGCCCACCAGGAGGATAGCAGAGTCTCTATAGGACTCTGCCTCCTATCTGGCTCCGGGAGATGTTTGGCATGCGTACTGCAGCCCTTCTCTCCTCCCTCCCCCTCCTCTCCCCTCCCGTTTGCTATCCCTCCCCTAGCATAAAAACCCTTGCCTCAATAATAGTATATGTTCCCCAGCCCCAACCGCAAAAAAAATTTTAAGAAAGTGACCAGAACACTACTAACCTTCCCTCTCTCCACCCGGCATTCTGAGAAGCCGGAGCCACGTCCGTGATTGGCTGCCTCTCAGCCAATCACGGACTGGCTGCCGGTCCCGCCCCCTGCTTGCAGTGTCTTGCAAGCAAAGGCCGGGCCGGGCGTCGGAGGGAGAGGGAAGGTAAGTAAAACATCTGGTCACTTTCTTAAATTATTTTTATGCGGTTGGGGCTGGGGACTGTATTCTATTAGAGCTAAAAGTTGTTATAAGTGGACATTGCCCTTTTAATGAGCATGCTCAGACCCCATGTACAGGGGAAGCAGAGGTCAGGGATGTCACATTTTAAAGGAAAGACTGCAGGCTTTTATTTTACACTAACTGTTCAGGTGGAAGTTGCACTTTAATGTCAGCTATTTGCTAATGCTAAAAAATCATGGTAAAAGAGCCGGGATCGTGGGCAAATTTATGCAAAACTCACAAAGCCACTTTAATTGCCTTCTTAAAATGTTGCTAAACCTATTGTAAATTGGTTAGCATGACTTTAAGATAAGAATCATGTTCTGGAGCTCTGCAGCCCTCCACCTGTTTAGTTAATAAAGACATAGCCATTAATACAGACAAGAAGTTTAATTAGGGATGGCCGTTCGCAATCCCCGCGGATTTATCCCGTTCGCGAATGGGGATTTTTTCGGATTTTGCCTCTTACGAACCGCGGATTTCTCGTATTTTCGAAAATTCGACGAGATCCTCGAGCGGACCGGATTTTGCAAGTTCGGATATCTCTAGTTATAATGTGGGCTAATATTACTGCTATACTCACTAATACTATCAAATTGTTTATTTGTCATATTCATGTAAGAAATAGCATTAACAGAAATCACAAAACATGTATGAATGGATCCCATTTATTGTAAAAACTTACAACACTGAAAATGGCATTTATTAGTTTGTTTTGTTTACCTTATGCAAAGTCAAGATGACATATAATATTCCATCACACTTTGCAGCCTTTCACCTTAACACATTGTAGCTTCATCTCTTGAGAAGAAAACAATAGTACAAAAAAATAATTAATCTTGTACAGGTTCTCATCATGGAAAGAATATGTGAGAATACACATAATACACAGGAACATTTGTCTCGTTGAGGCATGTATGTTTCACGTGTAGGTATTAAACTGGGCATGACCAGATATTTGTGACAGGTAGAGATGGGTCTGGGTCCGACGGACCCGGATCTGACCACGAACCCCTTGGTTCCAAAATCCGAATGTTCCGTCCGAACGGAATTGGATCGGATTGTTCAAAATTCGGAACTTCAGAGCGAGTTGCCGATTTTTTACCGAACATTCAAGCTACTTTCAAAAATCATTGAAAATAGCCTCGAAAGTTTGATAATATTCGAAAATACGTCTGAAACTCGAAAATAAAATTTTTGGATGTTCGGGATTTTCCCGAGATCCGAAAACAAACGAAACCCAGTCGGTTTTGCCCATCTCTATTGACAGGGGGAAAAAAACCTGCACAGTAGTCTCATATTTATTTAGCAAAAGGACAAGCAGCATCTACTGAGTACAGAGGTTGCAACCCCATGCACATGAGATAATATGACAGTCTAGAATATACAGGAACAAAAGCAATAAGTTGTGTAACAGCAAATGGGACAATGAACATTACTCTGTAGGATGTAGCAGTGAGATATTCAATGACCTTGAAATTGTAAAGAATACTCTGAATCTCAGTTTTTATAGCAAATGATTGTGTTGCAGTTACAATTGATAATCAACGACGTGCTATGGAATTTTGATTGGCTCTCTGAAGGTGACATGCCACACAGAATTATAGGCAGAACAATTTTTGGCTAATGTAGGATGTAGCAAGCTGTATCTGGAAACACAATTCCACATGTAGTTATTTACATTCCAGTTAATATAAACAAACTAATTAATCCTGATCCATCCAAATATACATTTCAATTTTTAAACCCTTAAACCTTAGTGTAGATGCATTTTAAAGATACTTAATGCAATAGACAAATTGCAGGGCAGCAAAACAGACAAATAAAACAGAAATGGAACTACTGATAAGAGACAGAAGGGAAAACACGATGTTGGAAGAAAAGTATTAGGAGCTTCATTATCATATAGATAACACAGAAAAAAGTCAAAGACCGCACTTTGTATAGAAAAAGGCGGTTACAACAGAGAGGGAGGCGTAACAGTATATGAATGCTAATGCTAGGTTCAACACTGTAGCTTGATGGTTTGGTTGATCGGATTGAAATGTTGAAGGGGATTATGGTCTCCAAAAGGCCATGGCATTCTGTTGTGTCAAAATTTTTCAGTACCACTTTAATTCTAATCCAACATTCTACTGATGGTTCATCGATCCGTAGGATATTTAGTATACCAGGCCTTCGTGCGGAAACAAAATTTTTTTTGAATTAGAATGAATTAACCAGAGGAAGTTAGCATCCTTCTTATTGTGGGTTAATTGTAATCAGCTGTATCAGGATACAGAGATACAGTTCCTAAATAGAGATGGACGAACTTTCTAAAGTTCAGTTTCGAATTTTCAAATTTCAGTAAAATTAAATTCAATGGGGACAAATAGACAATGGGACAATAGTTTAAAAAGTTCTGATAAAATATGATTAAAATAGCAATGGTAACTTACTGTACAGTACATGGCTCTGGGACCTGGGAAATAGTCTGAGGACACTTACATTTCACCTAACTTGTTTAAATATTAACTTTCCTCACGATCGGGCTATTTTTCCAGCTTGCGCATTGAATTTTCGAAGTCACCAAATCAAAATGTCACATTTTAGGCTTTTGGCCCGAATTCGAGGGTTAGCGTAGACACATTTGAGGCTGAATTCAGGGCCACTGAATCCACATGAGAGTATACGAATGAGGTTAGCGTATGCACATTCGAGGGTTCACCAATCGAGGTTCCATGCCACATTCGAGGGTTATTGCCGAATTTGAGGGTAACGAATAGGAGGGGGGAACTTCTCGTGGAGAACTTTAAAGATGGGGAACTTTCTTTGCCCAGGTATTTGCCTTTCTAATCCACGCCAATGAAAATCTCTCATAATATTCCATTTATAACCGTGTTAAAACACCAGGACAGATTCTTTCTTATTCCATTGTATGGTTTTACAAAAGTTCATGGCGATATTTTTAGTAAACAAGGCCAGATGCAACCTGTTTCAAATCTCAGTGGGTCTCACTAAATATTGGAAATTGCCTTTTATACTAGTAAGGTCACCTGGAAGGATGCTGCAATTCCACTTTTCTACTTTATGCTATATGCAGCATTGCTCCCTGGGTAATTCAAGGTAAAAAAGGCTTACACATTTTTCCATATTTGCGTACATAGCTTTGGCTTCAGGCCTCTACTTAAGGACTTTTGGAACCTAGCAACTCGTCAGGTTCACAGGGAGAAATTTCAGGCAATTTGTTACCACAGCTGTTTCTTTAAAAGTTTTGACTATAAATCTCCTTGTATGATGATGTAACCCTTGCAATATCTACAGTACTACAGAAATTGAAGTCAATTCCTCAGACATTTTGAAAAACTATATTAAATTTATATAGAAAAGGTATTTTTTATATAGAGACAGACATTCTCAAAATTAAATATAAATAATTACAGGCTGAATTTAAACTTATTTTTTCTTTTGTTTAAGTTTTTTGACTCTTTAAAACAACAAACACCACCATGATTCACAATTAGGATTTCTGCCATGCCACAGATAAAGATAAAAAATACATCATTTAAAGGGTCACTATACTCACTCAAACAACTTACATTATCTGACACTACAATTTGTGCTTGCTTGTCATTAATTATTGTTTAGTGAGTACTCTCCCTTTTGGCTAGGCCCCACTAGGCTATTTTGTTGCGCGCTGTGTTAGCGCAACGCTCAGCGCACACCAATAGAAGGGGATAGCCCTACTATCTCCCTGCCCTTTGCTGCCGACCCTTCCTTTTCATAGTACATGCGATCACCATTTCTGTGCGCATCACATGTGCAGGTAGCGCACATGAATTATGCCACATGATGAAACAGCCTCATATTTCACAAAGAAAATGAAACATCTGAAGTTGGTTTTCCTGTGCGCTCTAGCTCTTCCTACAATTCCCACCACTACCATTTGCACTGCCCAACCTCCCTTTGTTGCTCACCCCTTCCATCTCTACCCCTACCACTGCACTATCTAGCCTCCCTTCATTGGTTATCCCTTTACTTGCCCCCTAACGAGCTTCACCACTATAACAAACAGGGTCTTTCATCTCTCCTATCCAGACACACGTCTCACCACCTGCCCCCTCAACCCCATTCCCTCTCATCTTATTCCCCCCTTCCTCTTCCTTCATTCCAGCCCTAACCCCTCTCTTTAACTTGTCCCTATCCACTGGTATTTTTCCCTCTATATTTAACTTGCCGTTGTATACCTAAAAAACCCTCCCTTGACCCATCTGCTCTTTTCAGCTTCCGGCCTGTCTCTCTTCGCCCTTTGCTTCCAAACTACTGGAAGACATGTCTATGCTGACCTGGTTAATCACCTGTCTGCTAAATCTCTCTTTGATCACCTCCAGTCAGGCTTCCGCCCTAACAACTCCACGGCAACTGCCTCACTAAAGTTACCAATGATCTACTTAGTGCTAAATCTAAAGGTCACTACTCTTTGCTCATTCTTCTCGATCTCCCCTGCTTTTGATACTGTTGATCACCCTCTACTCTTCTCATCTTGGCCTCCTGAGGTATCCAGGACACTGCACTTTCTTGGCTATCCTCCTATCTCTCTGGTAGGACCTTTAGTGTTTTTAACTCTGATATTAGCTCCACTGTCGCCCTCTCCCTGTGGGGGTCCTGCAAGGCTCGGTACTCCGGTTCCCTCTTTTCTCATCTACACCTATGGCCTAGGACAACTCATTATTCATTTGGGTTTCAGTATCACCTGTATGCAGACGATACCAAAATTACATCTCTGCCCCAGATCTCCCTACACTGAAATCCCAGGTCTCCGACTGCCTTAGTGCCACCTCTGCCTTCCTGTCACCCTGCTTCCTCAACAAAACATGGACAAGACTGAACCTGTTTCATTCCCCACCCTCACAATCTGTTTCCCCCCCTGTCTTACTATAAATATTAACAACACACCCATATCCCCATCTCCTCATGTCCGCTGCCTGGGAATAACGCTAAATTCCGATCTTTCCTTCAAACCTCCTGTCAATTAGCTTGCCAATTCCTGTCAGCTCCAACTCAAAAACATATTCCGCGTTCAACTCTTCCTCTCGAATGAAGCTACAAAAATCCTAGTCCATACCTAATCATATCCTGGCTAGACTATTGTAACACACTCCTGTGTGGTTTACCAAACAACCGCCTGGCACCTCTTTAATCCATTCCAACTCTGCTGCCCAGGTCATTCACTTCTCATCTCGCTTCTCTAATGCCTCTCCTCTCTGTCAGTCCCTCCACTGGTTGCCCATAACACAAAGGATCCAGTTCAAACTGCTTACCTTATCCTATAAAGTGTAACAATAAAACTATATACAAGTAGCATCTTTATAGACTCAGGAAACAGATCTCTAGTGAAAGGGTAAGTATACATACATATTAAAATCAAAAGACATTCAAATCTTATCTTTTGGGCAAGAAAAAGGAGAGTCCGAAATTACTAAGTCCTTTGGGATAAAGTGAAGCCATAATAAAATAAGTGGCTTGTTCAATCCACGTATGATGTCACGTGTAATGCCGTATCCAATAGATATTTCAGTTTAGATGTGATTGATAAATAAGGATCCCGGTCCAGCTTATTATATGCCCCAGATGTAGTGAGGTGTTCATGCATGCTCATACTGTAAAAATCATAGTCTAAGTTCACAATCCCACCAGCCTTATCTGCCGGTTTGAGGCATTTTGACTTAGCGATTACAAAGCGGCTAAAAGGCTAAACTCTTTTAGTTTTAAAGACCTCTCCAACTTAAACAGTTCTATCTTAAATTCAAAGGCATTAAAATGATTAGTATTTAGTATTAGTTTATCATTTAAATGATAAACCGTGGCTGAGAAGTGACAATTCACTCACAGTTAATGGGTGGGAAGACAAATTAAACACTACTTGCTCTTCTGGCTGACGTCTAATCCGGGACCTGCGTCTAAAAAAGTACGGTGGCGTCTTTCTGTGCTACTGAGCGTGTGAAAACACGCAAAGTCGATATGCTCGTAGCCTGAGAAGCCAGGTCCGAATTAGTGCTGGTGGAGTCCTCAGTGCAGGTGTTCGTGCTGGAGCGTTGGTCCTGCACACGTGGGCAGGTAGTAGGACGCCGTTGTTGCAATGGAGACCGTGTTAACACACTCCTGTGCTCCTGGTCAGCCATCCATATACAGTACTCTCCCGTAGTCAGTGCATACACGGTGGGATTGCTACGCTTACCGTATATACTCGAGTATAAACCGAGTTTTTCAGGCTGAAAAATCAGCTGAAAACTCGGACTCGGTTTATACTCGAGTCAACAACTTACCTGGGCATTCCGGCAGGCGCGATCTTTTCTGTACTGGCGCGCCGGTCTGACGTCACTGCCTGGCGCAAGCCCGGCGCCGGCAGTGACGTCAGCCGGCGCGCCAGTAAGGAATGCGCGGCGGCTGCCGGAATGCCTGCCAGAATGCCGAGAAGAGAGCCCAGAGAGAAGAGAGCCCAGAGGGAGAAGAGAGCCCAGAGGAGAAGAGAGCCCAGAGGGAGAGAGAGCCCACAGGAAGAAGAGAGCCCACAGGTACAAACTGAACTGGGTGGGAGGGGGAGGGGGCATTCAAGATGTTTGGAAACTACAACTCCCAGCATGCTTTATTAGCTGGGAGTTGCAGTTTCCAAACTCTTGAATTGCCAGTGAGGGTGGCATTCAAGATGTTTGGAAACTAAACTCCAGCTAATAAAGCATGCTGGGAGTTGTAGTTTCCAAACATCTTGAATGCCACCCTCACTTGCATTCAAGATGTTTGGAAACTGCAAATCCCAGCTAATAAAGCATGCTGGGAGTTGTTGTTTCCAAACATCTTGAATGCCACCCTCACTTGGCATCAAGATGTGGAAACTGCAACTCCCAGCAAAAGCATGTAAATAAAGCCAAGTGAGTTGGCATTTCTACCCTCGGTTTATACTCGGGTCAACAACTTTTATTAGGATTTTTGCTGAAATTGGGTACCTCGGTTTATACTCGGGTCGGTTTATACTCGAGTATATACGGTATATTGTTTAAGATCTTTAGCGAACTTATCAATCTGATCCTGGAGAGAGGTCAGCTGCTTGACCTTGTCTTGATCATTCAGCTGTGCAACAAGCTCCTCCATCTTGGCAATCTCAGGGGTAAGTTGATCCAGTTGCTGGCGAACTTCCTCAATAACCAATAATATAAGGTCGAGGGAGCATTTGTTCAAAACCGAACTCCAGCTTTCACAAAACATTTTATTATTTCTCCCAATAGTGAGCTGATTTGAAAAACGAAAGCCCCTCGGGATGCGCTTCACTTTGTAATACTCTGACAATGTCATACCATGCAAATGCAATTCAATTTGTTTCCAGCACAGAAAGACGGTTTCTCCCCGCTCCCCTGGTTGTTACGCCCCTGTTTATGTGTACTTTGCTACATCAAAAAACAGATAGCAGCCACAGTATAATAAAAGCTGCTTCACCATACTCAGGGCTGTATAAGCTTATACTGCTGACTGTCTTTTCATATGTCTATGGCAACCCCTTTCAGAAAGTGTGATTTTACCATAACTGGTCAAGAATGCCTGCCCCCACTATAGTTTCACTGCATTTTTCCTTCTTAAACATTCAATGTCACTATTTTTTGGTTAAATACAAGCCAACTTTCTTTGTATTATCTATGCAAGGTAACATTTTATTTAATTGTACTTTAAGAACCAGTGTTATCTGTGGGCACATCAGTTACCCATAACAGCAGAGATAAATGGTCCAGTCTTGGATTCAGGGACAAGGGAGTAAGAAATGAACACAATCAGGCAGGTAAACTGAGAAGGGATAGATACATAAGTGGGTAAAGTGGGCCCCTGTTCTACTATGTCCTGGTAAGACCTTCGAATCCCAGGTTGACACTTCACTCCTTGTCAGTGGCCTAACTAGGAATCACTGGGGCCCCCTGCAAAACTATGGTGGGCCCCTATTCGTGCTTAATCCACAGTGGTTTTCTGAGAGGAGACTATCTGTCATAGGAAATATAAGAAGAAGGAGCCCATAGGCTCCCGGGCTCACCTGCGGTTGCTCCCTGGTAGCTACCCTCCTGCTCTTTGTGCTTGTTCATATCCATTGGTACTATATAAATAGACAAATACTGTACTGGAGAAAGTAAGGCTTATGTGAAATTCAAGATTAAATAAAATATATTTCAGAATTATTTTAGCTTCTGCATGTCAAGGCTGACTGGTAGTTACACACACAGTTCATTTTGGGTTAAAAAAAAGAAAGAAAATAAAATAGTCCATCAAGTTCAACCCCTCCACAAAAAACCCAGCGCCCCATAAATGTATACAGCCATATAGGAGGAATATTATTTTGTAAAAATCTCCTACAAATACTTCTAACATACAGGGGGTATAAGGGGTATAGTATTTGACTAATTGGAAGTCACACTCATCTTACTAGTTTTATTTCATTGTTTCTTCATGTCAGGGGTATTTACCATGTTTTAAAGGGTATCTTTACTCTAAAAAAATCGAATTTTCAAAAATAATACCTTTAAATACAGCAAGATCACACTGCTTCAAAACTGAGAAATCATCATTTTAATCACAGCATTTACAGGGAAAGACCTGTCACTCCAGGAGGCAGGATGAGGGGGAGGGAGATGTGTAAGCAGAGCAAGGTCTATGGTGAGGCTGTCACAGACACTACAAGAAGGCAGTGAGTAAGGGAGGTGGGGGCAATTAGGAGCACTCACTAAACATTAATAATTTTATAACAAAGCAAGCACAGACAGATATGTGAGTACCATCATTTTACTTGACTCAAATTGTAGTTTCAAATATTGTAAAGTTGTCTGAGTATAGTGACCCTTTAAAGAAGATACTGTAAAAAGCTGACACCGTGTTAGAATGAAACACAATCATAATATGTTTGTAATACCTTAAATACAACCTTCTCAAGACGATGTACTGGCCATGGAAGTTGACTCAGTTTGCATTGTAAATGTAGGAAACCTTTATTTTCAAACTATTCATTAGAATCATTATGCATACAGTGCATTGCTTGATGTTTCCACATGCTTACTATGTAATCCAAACTTGTTTTGTATAGACTTTTGTCAAATTTGTTGCCCTTAAATTCCCGTGAAGCACAGCTTAAATGGGGATGTTGGAGTTCACAATTGTTAGTGTAACATCTTAGATATTTGGCCAAGCATCTTCAGAAGCCGCATCTGTCAGTGCTCACATGATGTGAGATTAAGAAGTAACGCTTTAAAAGGATAAAGTTATTTACAAGAGGAAATGCTATAGATTCCTGATGCATCTGTGTCCAAATCACTGAAAAGCAATGGATGCCAAAAGAAATAGAATTAAATAGTAGCATTAGAATTGTCCCACTGAGTCCAATGTACGGTTTTCCAATGCCCCTGTCAGTAAAATGATGCCAGGGTTTTGGAAATCAGGCATCCTAATGTATGCAAAATGGGTGTTGTATTTCCAAGATTTCTTGTCAACTATAGCATGTCTCATCTGAAAGTAGCTTGATACCACAGATGCAAGGAAGCGCATTCCTAAAATGAAATGTACTTTATTGTGAAAAGCTAACCCATGATAGCATGGCAACATCAGCACAATTCACAAAAAATTACATTTTTGCAGTTTGCCTCGCTCCCATTTATTTAAGCTTTTATTGTAAGTTGTTCCAGAGGGCAGTGGGCGGGCAGGGTAGGGGATATGAAGGCTACCTGTACATTCTTTGTATGTATCGTTGTGTAAAACTATTACATATATTATTCATTTTTTCTAACTACTTATATAGCCATTTCTGTCTCTTCCTATTAAGATTAAATTGCTTAATTGTATCAGTAACTGATTGTTCTGTGCTCCCCCCCCTCCCCCACTCCCTTGCAAATGTCAAAAATGCCAAAAATCTGCACATTTGTACCGGCTCTCAGTACATCACCCTTAAAGTATTGCTGGTGATGTATAGATGTATATAGTATATATACACCCAGAAACATGATAGATTTTTTAGTTCTGATTAGCCTTCGTTTTAATTTTATTAATCTTTATTTATACAATGTCCATATACTATGCAACTAGTGAGGCATACTGTAACTAAGGAATCAAGTAGAATAGGGTACGTTTAAGGCTATAGAATTTCATTTTGACATATGCAAATAAGGAATAGAGAGGTAATTTTAATGTTATGCTATCATGGTAACATGAAAATTATTAAGAAGTCTCAGTACCGTATTTATTTTACTTTCAGGTGTTATATGACTAAACATTTATCAGTCACTACCTGCTTGCCATTTTCACAGACCTCCTGTCTCTCTACCCAAGCTTGCAGCCTGCTCACTATATTGGTTATTACCACTGAAGTGGCATTAATAACCTTTGGTATTTGTTTGATACGATCAACCTCTTGCTGGCAGCCACCTCCTGCACTGGTGAACAAGCTGAGTGATTGACATTTGTATACCCAGGCCAATGGAGAGTCATAGAGAAGCTTGTTTTATTCCTCTTAAGAGACATACAGTAATTGGAAGACAAGTTTTTTTTTCTTTAATATGAACTTGCTATCTCACTAAACAAATCCGGTCTATTTAACTGCAGGGATTTTACTTCAAACAGCAGGGATGGGGGAACTTTATGTTGTCCTTTTCTAACTGCTGACAATATTAGACTTATTCTGCAGAAAGAAAATGAATGGAAAGTCCATCTTTCCAGACTGAAAATACAACAGCCTCAAACTACTGTAATCAGTGGTTTATTTATACTGAATAGAACAGAATAGGTGGAATAGTGGTAATCTTAACCTTGTCTAATAGTTACAGGGTTTATATTATAAATTAAACATCAGCATAATATTTTAATTTACTGCAACCAATAAGTTGTTATTTTCACGGGAAATGCTTTGCACAAAATCTTCTATCAATAGTATTTAAGGCCCAGGACACATGGTCCATATTTTGTGATATTTAAAGGGAAAAGAATCAAAGAATGGTTACGCCAAAATGTTGGCCCTATCACTTTTTTTTCTGACTGAGTACCAATCATTTTCTTGATTGGTCATCATTTGGTCTGGAAGGCAGGTTCAAAATTGTACCAGGCCTTAGGTGATCTGGTTAGATTTGTGCCCTCCTTCTCTACTATCTGCACATGTGGGCTTATGGTAGCTACAGGAGCTGTAGCATGAATGGCCAACTTCAGCCTATTGGTGCTCAGTTTTAAAGTAAGAAAATGTGGTAAGGCAGATCACTGCTACCACCCAAAGAATTATAGATTACATTTAAAAAAAAAATGATGAGATGCAAAATAGCTTATAATTACACTCGTTGCTTCTGTGTATTAACCACATTGTAACCATTAATACACATTTTTTGGAATGATTTAAAAAGAAGTTTTATTGCCCCAGATGAAAAGGTGTAATATTTGCACTGAAAAGTAGCACAAAAATGAAATCAGGACAGAAAGGATGCATAGCGGGGCATAGAGGAGAGCCCCTGTAACTCTATTGGTTGACATGGGGTCAGGCAGGTCGGAGGGTTAGGTCACCTAGGAGGGGTACTTAAGCTACGTCCCCAGGACAGTAAGTGCCGGGAAGAAGTAGTTGAGTTCCCCTCCCTCCCTTTTTTGTATTCTTGGTTGTTTGTTTCCTCAGGTAGATATCACAGCTCGGGTGGTGGTTCTATTGGAAGTTGACTAGTGGCTGGTAATAGAGCTAGCCCACAGGGTGACAGCTCTGTGTAGAAGGTTCGGTACAAGTCCTTGTTGCACTAGTGGTGCCTGGTTCATAATGGTAATACCCTTGGCTGGCAGAGCAGGGATTGAATTCTTTGTTATGTCGGGGGCATGGGTTATCACTGTTATCCCTGCCATGCATTGCTTGTGCTATGCTATTTCCAAAAACCTTGGCACAAGCCATGCAAAATAAATGCAAAACCCTCACTAACCTGGTGCTAACCCGGTATAGAGGGTTGACTTGTTGCATCTCTCCCATTGTAATCTACACTTCACAGCTCCTTTAAAACTGTAAATTCAAACTTACATTCTAGCGTATAATTCATTAAGCTCGGCTTCTTTTTTCTTACCAAATTAAGACAAGCTGTGTTGGCCTGGGGCTGAGTGTGAACTTGTTTCTAATGATAGTCTATAACGGGCAAGATAAGTTTGTATGCAGTCAAAAATGTCTGAACACAACAGATTATATATTGGCCGTATCTACATGAAATTACTGCATTTACTTGAAATTTTCTGATTCCTTGCTCTTATTGTTAAAGGCTTAATAAATGAAATAAACTTTTTAAGTTAAGCTGGAAGCTTTAAGCCTTTCAAGACTCACGATAAAAAATACAAAGGCAAGTACAGAAATGTGCTGTTTTTTTCATGTCATTAGACATTTCAAAGTATCTAGACATCAAATAGTTGAAGTTTGTGATCTGCACAGGTCTCCCTTGAAAATTGACTTCCTTTTTGATTTACTGCAGCACATGAATAGGAACAGTGGAAGTTTCCCTGTAGGCTGAAGTCATTGAGGCAAGCAGTAACTATGAACAGGCAGAGCTACAACAGTAAGGTGTATTAACAGGGGTCACCCTTTTCTTGTATGAGACATGACCTTTATATGTTTTAACAAATAAATAAAAAAAAAAATCACCCATAACTGTTTTATTATTTACTACAGTAGTTTCATGCCTTTGGACCTCTACTGGCATTGAAACAAGCCAGAATTTATGCAGATTTACCCTTTCTACCCTGGACAGGAATAATCTATTATTCATGCTCCATTCATGAGAACAGAGAATTACATTTCATACAGTATATCCTTCGGGCAAACCTTATTTCTTAATTTAGCAGCATAATGTGATCCCAAACCTCTAGTGAGAAAAAAATAAAATTATATTGGAGACTGCCACCAAGCCTCATTAATAAAAAGAGACACCAGGGGTACATATCTATCTCACTCCTACTATTGTTTATCAAAACGCATTTCTTACTGTCCCTCTTACTCTGTATTTAAAATTTTAAAGTCTCCTTGTTTTCTTGGGTGAATGGGCTGTGGGCCCACCTGAGGATTCCCCTGTAACCCTGTGGTCCAGTCCGACACTGGTAACACTGTAGGGACATTTATGCACTTCAGAGAGGAAAAGTAGAGCTGTGATACATTTTATTGGCTAACTAGATAAAAAAAAAATAAGGCTAGCTTTCGGGATTCCTAAGACCCCTTCATCAGGCTGGATGTTACATTAAGCTTGCTTAATTTTTTTTTTTATCTACTTTTTTATTTACTTAGCCAATAACAGCTCTACTTTTCTTCTCTTACTTATGGCTAACACGGTACAAACCTCAACTATTGCTCATGTACTTAGCCAATAACAGCTCTACTTTTCTTCGCTTACTTATGGCTAACACGGTACAAACCTCAACTATTGCTCATGTACTTCACAGTTTCTTTTTGGGGAGGACATGTTTATTTCAATTACAAATTGCACAATAATGGCCTGGCCAAATTTTCATTTACATGGAACACATTGCGATTTCCCACTCACTAAGCTTATTACCACATCAATGCTCCCTCTAATTTTTCATACCCGTGTGTGCACCAAAATTCAATGCATGCAAAATGTGTCCAGTGAAATGAAATGTTGTGCTCTACATAACAATAGAGCTATGTAAGTTATGGGCAAGCTTTTTAATAGAAAGGCTTAGTCCTTTGTTTATAAATTATGGATGTTCAACCACTTTGAAAACTGCAACTCTCAGCACTAGGACTTGGTGGTTGTATATTACAAAAATATGGTGGGCTACAGGTAGGATAGCACATATTAAATGCACACATAATGAGGCTGAGTCAGAATTATGACAGTTTAATATATATATATTATGTATTATTTCTATAGTGAAATTGCTCCAATCCAGACCTAAAAAAGGTTATTGTATTCTGCCTTATTCTTACCTCTTCCTACCACCTTCTTTTCCGCTGTGGCTCTGTGTTCGCACACAGTGTGATTTACTGCAGGGCTCCCACTCCCCCTCCCCTCTCTGGTCATTCCCCCCGTTCAAGTAGTCCAGCTGTACTTGACTGTGAAACAAGCCACTCATGCGCATTAATCCTCCTACACATGACACTCTAACTTTTCTAAACAAAAAAAAAAAGCCTCAGTATGAAAGTCTGTAGAGTGGAAGTTTCTCCGTTGTTCTGAAGGTTTGGGAGGGGGGGGAGGAGTTTGGAGAGACCCGGGTCCTGCATTATCACTGCAGCCGATCTCCCTTTGACAGGCAATAAATTGGTAAAAGCTTGCGGGAGGAGGGGGGCTTCTCCAGGAAGGAGTCATTAGGAGACTTACTGTAAAACTGTAGCCTAAACACTATACTGGCATGCTGTTAGGGGATTTGATTGACAGCTCAAGCAGGGGTGGTGTATTGAAATCTTCACTTCTTTTAATGTATATATCTCAGGACAGAGGACAGAATAAAGGTACTCTGGGGTTTGGGGGGAATTATAGAAAACATAGAAAGCAAAAATAATAAATACATTTTCCCACTATAGATGCCCTTTCAATGTAATAAAGTTCAGTCATGATAATTACATTTACTCATTTTCTCTTCTAGTCAGCAGGTGATCAGGAACCTTACCCATAATCCTTTCTATATAAAGGTCACATATGAAAAACAAACACACAGCAAGCAGATAGAATGTGGTTGAAATGCAATTAATTTGTAATTAGTACAGCCCTGATAATTACATTTAGCAATAAAAATGTTCCTGACCACCTGCTGATTGGAAGAACACCCTATATGTATATAGGACACATAAAATACATACATACTGAATTTGAATTATTACAGTTTAAATGCAAACAAGCACCAAGTGATCAGAAATCCCTTGCATATGTATCTCTATTTTCTACCATCCAACATTCTGCTTTAAATAGGTAGAGAGAAATCCATTGCACAGAGCTGTGCTAAGATCATTTTATTATTCCCCCCTGCAGCTCTGTAATAGGTTGTTTCTATAAGTGTAACTATTAAAGGGTGAATCTTGGAGGGTATGATGTACTGTAAGGCAGCGGCGTAACTAGGAATCACTGGGCCCCCCAGCAAAACTATGATTGGGCCACTATCCATGCTTCATCCACAGTGGTTTTCTGGGAGGAGGCTATATCTCTCATAATAAAAATAAGAAGATGGGGCCCTGTGGCTCCTGGGCCCCCCTGCGGTTGCTCCGCCTGCTCGCATCTAGTTCTTCCACTGTTGTATGGGTGTATGTATGTATGTTTATGTTTATTTATAGAACATTACTAGAGTACATAGCACACTGTACATTATAATCTATACCAATGAAAATCTATATATAATGGACAAATGCATGTGCAGCAGGCTTCAGTTAATCATATGAAAATAAACTGGAGGTATTTTGGATATATGTAAATTAATAAACAACAATCAGATAACATTCTGAAAATTGCATGTACCTTGGAATAAATCATTGTTATTTTATATACCATCAATAAATTATAGAACATATAATTAATTATGGTTCCAGTGCAAGCTTATTGAATAAAAAAGTAGAATAGGGCCTCTCCCATTATATGGCTGTCTGTTGAAAAAGTAGAGGGAAATTGATCCTTTTGGCTAAAGGGTTCATTCTTCTTTAATGAAGGCATACTGTAGGAGAGAGTCTTCTGTCCAGAACTAGACATTCCTTCTGGAATATCATGATTTTATCATGTACCGTAAAGACTAATAGGGCTAAGTACTAAGAGCTGTTTTCTATTACCTCCATTAGGCAATGCACCGAGTCAATAGCGGCTCTCTGAGCATTGTGAATGGGGTTTACCCACTCTGAATCTTTTTCCATCTTAAACAGCCTTTATCGGCTCGGTACATTTTCTCAGTGTTAATGAGGCATTTTTGAGTCAGTCACCATTGACCAAACACTACATGTAGCAAATTACTGACGATAAACATCTGCACCTGCTCAGAAAACACTACAACACCGTTCGTATGAAAATAGCCTAAAATATACAGCAAGGATGACTGAAAAATATGCAAACCTGTCCGGCTGCACTAATTACATTTTATGAAGAATGTCCACCAATCCCTGGTCTGATATCCCTAGGCTGAGCGTGTATCATTGGGTTTGTCACTGTCAGGCTGCTTAGTGGGAATGCCACTGGTCACTGCCCCTTTACTTATTCCTCAGTTCAGACTGATGGTGTGAGGGGGAACCACATGTTCAATGTAACAGGTCGATAGCAGTTCCTTTTGCTCTGTGATTTACTGTAAAACTTTGTGTGACCATCAAGCCATCTATTAGCTGTCGTTAAAAAGCTTCTGTTATTGCAGCCACTGCAAATCCCATCTTAAAGTCACACTAACCTTTTGATAAGGTGGTCTTATAATATAAAGTCTCCTAATTTATAATTAATAAGTTCAATACAATCTTCAGTATTACTAAGCAGTTACAGAATAAGGCTGCCCTGACCCTGTTTAGCAGGTTGTAGTGACTTCTGGGAATTGTTAGGTACTGATAGAATAGCCATCATAGTCAAAAATGACCATGATAGAATAAGAAGATAATAAGGGTTGGACACTCCACCAACCAATGTTTTTACTCTCAGTGATCTGGAGGAAATACCTAGCCATTGATTGCCTAACCGTAATCACATGGCTAAATATGTAACTATTTAGTAATGACGTATATGACTAATTGCAAATAATCTTGTAATGTAACAATAAATTAGAACAGTTCTATCTCAAGAGACTCCAGTGCCTTGTGTTCTTTTCTCTTACAGCTGTAATATATGTGATATTTGGGCTTGTGATTGTAACTGACATCTACTAAAAAGTATTATTTTTATTGAGCGTGGGAGCCAGTAGTGCCCTAGGATTTTGTATAGTGTAGTTTATATAGGATTGGGACCTCAGGTCTGTCATAAGTAGAGATGGGACCTGGATTTCAGAACATCTGAACATACCTTCGATGGTTACTGAAAGTACTGGGTTATTTTATGTAATGGAACAAAACTTAAGAGTTTCGAACATCTCTAGTCATAAACCTTGGTGGCCAGTACCCTCCAAATTCTACTACTACGGCTCTGCCCCTGGGGAGTTCTATGCGAGCGACACGTCCACACCTTACAGGGAACCCTGACCACAATGTTTTATAAGAGAAATTAGATAGTGATTACCTGCTTCTAATTAACAGTAATTGCAAGAATCAGAGGGAAATGCTCAGTTAACATAGCGCGAGTTTCCAGTTTGGGTGAATCACACAATAGTGGCTTAAAATTAATAACATAAATAAAAGAAACATTCAAGAAGAGTCCTTCATGTGTTCTCTGCATAACCTCAGATACTAGCAGCCAGCCTATGCAATAATTAGGGATGGCCGGTTCGCGGATCCGAATCCGGATCCGCCGCGGATTTATCCCGTTCTCGATAATTTTCCGCCTTCCGAACTTCCGATTCACGGATTTTTCGTATTTTCGAAAATTTTTGAAATTACGGGTTTTCGCATATTTACGAAAATTTTCGAAAATGCAAGGATTTCTCTTATTTTCATAAATACGTATTTTCGAAAATTTTCGAAATAACGAGGATTACTCGTATTTTCGAAAATACATATTTTCAAAATACTAGTTTTCTCGTATTTTCGAAAATATTCGAAAACCCGTAATTTCGAAAATTTTCGTAAATACGAAAAATCTAGTAATTTCAAGGGAATTTTTCATTTTAATGGGTCCGCTCGCGGATTTTCGAATTTTCAAATTTTTTCGCAAATTTGCGGATTTGCGGACCGGATTTTGCGAAGTTCGGACATCTCTAGCAATAATGGCATCTTGTAATCTGTTTCTGCAGTAATGTATTAACCATTGGATTACAGCTACAGCCATCAGAAGTTCAGTTGCACGTTTTCATGTTTTTGATTACATTTAATAGGGACTGGGAGACATTTGCCTGTGCTATTAAAGGGACATTAAATTGGGAATTATAGGTACTTATAATATGTTTCTATTATTCACAGGGAGATGAAAACACTTATTCCCACCTCCCTGTGAATAATAGAAAGCCCGGGGGACACTGCCGAACTTACCTTACCAGCACTCCACTCATGTCAGCCACGCTGCCCAATCACACGCCTATCTTTTGTATTGGCATGCATGTGCAGAAGATAGTCGCTCGGTTGGGAAATCGTTCCTGACAGCCAAAAAGGCAAGTACCAGTAGGTTAGGACCCAGTTAAAGAAAGCAACCTTGACGTGGTGACTGGGCCAACTTATTGAACTAATTGCTTTTATCTATCCAGGGTTTAGCAGACTGTTTGTAGTAGCAACCTTATGGAGGTAGCCAATATGCAATTAGAATTGTTTGTGCACTAGAATTCTATTTTTTGTATGTATTATATTTTTGGTCTCTAGTTGCACTTTAATATGGACGTACAACAGCCCAATTTTCTATATATTATCTGCCCAATTTTTCACCCTCCAGATTACTGGCCCCTTCTAGTCCCTGCATTTCCCCCAGATTTGCCAAGCCCTGTAATGATGCAAGTTTCCCCTTTAGATTCTGCACCTCAGATTCCAAATGGGCTACCCACTCACATCTCACACATACAAAGGTCCCTTGGGGCTGCTCCAAGATCCCATACATGCGTCAGGAATCACATTGCATGGCTCCAACAAAACTGTCCATACTAAACAACAATACACAGCAACAGAAATACACACAAGCTTGCTCTGAGCAAGCCACAAACCTCTGAGAGGACATCTCAAACAATTTCCATGGTGGCCAGGCTCCTAGGGGTCAGTTTTTGGGACTTTGGAGGGACATTACAGACGAACCATTTGGAGCTGGGATGTAAAGTAAGGATTTTTATGCACTACAGAGTGGGGCCAGTAGTGGGGGAAATTATAGTTTTGGGGTGGACATGCCATTTAAGTTAATTGCTCAAGAGGTGAAATTGCTCTTGAGCCAGGACTTTTATGTGAAGTTCAAAAACCTTTTGCCTTTCTCTGGATACACTCTGGGATAGGGTAGATTCTGGAGAAAAGGGGTTGGGAGTTATTAGGTGAGTGATTGGGTAGAATCCATGGGGGACATGTTAGGAACATGTTAGGTTAGTGATGGGGTAGGGAGTGTTAGGTCAGTGTTATAATAAAATAATAAATAAAAATATAATAAATCTCAAACATTTTCCTTTTGCTTTGGCCCATATTTATAAAGGCTGCACCTTTAAGGCCGCTAAAACGATCATTAAATTACGATTGTTTCAACAATTGTTAAAACGATCGTAAATCTACAACTGCAATTGCAGATTTACGATCCCCATTGAATGGCATTGTGGTAGGTTACTACCGCTTGGTATTCTATGATCGAATGTTCGTAAATTAAATGTTCGGTGCAAATGTAAGAAGACGTCCGCTGCCGTAATTTACCAATATCGTGCAGTATTGCTAGTGTCCGATGCCATGCGTTAATAAATATGGTCCTTTATACTTTACTTTATAATATGGGGATCAGACTATGATTGGAATTGATTCTGATATAAATATTTTTAAAATGTATGTTTGTTTTTTTTGCCATCTTGAGGTACAGTACATAATGGTGGAGGAAGTCAAAGGTCAAAATGAAGTAAATAGACTTCTACAAGCCAAATTTGCATAGCAATCAGAGGGTTAATCATATTAATTATTAAGGAAACTGATCCAGAAATAACATCAGACAAGCACCTCAAGGGTCTTATTTCCATTTCTGTTACTAAGGACAGTGTAAGTATGAAACTACTCCCTTGGCTAACGTGGATGGAATACTGTTAGAAAACCCCAACCATATTCAGTCCGACTGCTTGTTTGCTGCATGGAGATATCCACAAATTCTCCATATTTTCCAGGATTTCCAATAGTTTGGACGGTTAATGGGAACAATCTGTAGGAAATGATATGTGGTAGTGATTTTATAGAACACATTATTAGTTGTCTATTAAATGACTATGAAGCCAAACAAAAAAAAACATTAGCTGTGGTGTAGGGTAGGGTGTAGGGTAGGGAATGTATCATCCTTTTAGTAAGACAGTTACAGATGTTGTATTTTTGAGGCTGTGCAAGTTCACTTTAATACCAGAGATTCCTATAGATTGAACAGTAACCGATAAGAAATCCTTAGTGTTAAGGCAAAAAAGACACAAGTGTGAGAAATAGTTTTTTCCCATATAGTCCATAATTGTATAAAAAAACAGACAGGCAGTCAGGCTGAGACTGGAGAATTCCCCGTGGTGCATGTCAGGCATGTTACTGTAATCATCATCACTGATCCTAATTGCAAAAGCTTTAGCAAGCTGCTTGCTCAGTTGGCAGTGGTTTCAATGAGTAGGATGCTATTTATGAATGTCAGAGTAGCTAATGTGTGCAGAAAAGGCTGTTGCTGAGAAAATATCCCTGTCAACAAAATACAATAGCAATTCAAAGGTAAACAAATAAGAAAAAGCCTTAAGCTAGCCATACACAGACAGATGTTCTTCTGATTGGATTTCTGATTGCGTGCAACAATCGGAAATCCGATCGAAAGAACCACTTGAAGTTCCTCACCCAGGGGCATCTTTATGGTTTTTGCCCCCTAAGCCAAACTTTTGAATGCCACCTCTATGTACCACTAGGTGCCATGAAGTGTGCCACTGCAACCAGGGTTAGGTGTGTGTGGCTTTCAGGAATGGGCCTTATTAAACAATTGGTCTTTTTAAACTTCACATCCTGTCGGTATTGATACAGTTTCTCAAAAAGACATTTATCCACATCATAATTCCTGTAAAATAAAAGATTTTTTCTCCAAAAGATTTGTAAGCCTGCCACCACGTTAAGGTAGATTCTTTCAGTAGGGCCCTGACTAACCTAACCAAGTTGCCCTCTTGTCCAGCTCACACAGATGCACAGTGGAAATTATGTGTGTATGTTTTGCTATGTGTGGATGCTGTGCACACAGGAACCACCAAGAAACATCCAGGGGGGCAATAATAAAATTAGTCTGAAGGTCCTGAAAAAAACCAAATAATCACATCATATTAAATGAACAAACACACACTATATCCTCCCTTACCTATACTACCTGCCAGCTAGAATATAGAGGGTCTATGTGGAATAAACCTGCAGGTCTGAGAACTGACCCAGGCAATCTAAACAGCACCTTTGGGCAATCAAAAGCAGCCCATACATACGGTATATCCGAATTTACTTTCACGGCTGAGCGCTCCTGCGACATTAGACAAATCCTGCCAGAACCGCATGTCGGTGGCATAGAACAATGTTAAAAGGTGGTTCCGGCAGGATCAATCTAATATCGCAGGATTGCTTGGTTGGGTAAGTAAAATCGGATATATATGTATGGCCACCTTAAATCCTATACAGTATCCTGATTAACATGCAAGGTTCATACATATTAGTAATTACCACAGCAAGTTTCAGATTTACAGTCACTATGGGGTTAGGACTTGGTAGCATAATATACTGATTGAATATACATGTTAGGGAGAGATGTTGATAGAGGAGCTAAAAGCTCCCCACAGAGTATAAAATGAAAAAGAGCCTTCTTATAACAGAAGGTATCTCATAGAATCATGTTATTATAATAACATTGCCATAATAATCTAACATGCAGTTCCCTATGGGACCACATGATCGGTGTGTCACATGCACTGCTGGCTGCAGCTACTGTACTGTAGCTGAGACTAACAGTCATTTGTCCTGGCAGAGCTCTTTAGGTCAGTTGAGACACTGATAGTGTTATATGTATCCAGCCTAAATGGTATTAACCTGCAAATCTGAAAACAGATCCAGGCAATCCTGCCACAATGTGCAATTCAATCTGAACAGCTCCATTGATTATCCTGAATAACATACTAGGTTCATACTTACATACAAGTTCCAGATTTACACTCACTATGGGGTTAGGACTTGGAAACACAGGATTCTGATAAGCTTTACAAGTTAGGAGAAGGTTTGGATAAAGGAGCTAAAAGCTCCCCACAGAGTATAAAATGAAGTAGAGCCTGCTTATAACAGAAGGTACCCCCACAGCTTCACAGTTATTATTATATCAATAGTGGAAGAAAAGAGAAAACTGTCCGTTTCTCAAAGAATGATGGGTAGTTTCAGAGACATGTTAAGTCATTTAACCATTTACAGACACCACTTCCTGTCTTGCAAACAGAAACTGGATTGTCTCATTACTTTCTATGGAGATGGGAAGGGGGGAGTAAATGTGGGAGTATGAAGATTTTTCTAATTGGCTAAGACTGTCACATGTTTTACAAACAGCACATAATTGGGTGTAATACAGGAACTTTCTTACACTTCCTGTCTTGTCATGTACACTGCCTAAGAGACTGTTTTGATTTGCTAACAGCGTAAGATCAGAACCTCTCATTGGATGTTAGTAAAATTCCACTTCATTTTAGTGTCTACAGGGAGACCCAGTAAAATACTAGAGGTGTGGCTTAACCTATCATTTTGAGTTTTCCATTCCCAGATAACACATATAGGCACATATAATGTTCCCTAATGCCAATATCACACAGATAGCTAAATATAAGATGCCCTAATGCCCAGATCACAAAGACTGGTACATATAACATGCCCTAATGCCCAGATTACCCACACTACATTGAAAATAAGATTTGCCCAGCTCCATTCACACAGATAATTACCCCACTTACCCTATGACGATTAAAGCAGGGCCTGCAAAAAGGCGTCAGTAAGTGCACATGCACCTGCAATTTTAAGCTCTGCTTATCTTCTTTTTTTTTTTGTTAAGTGAGCTCTGCCTGCTTCCTCTATGATGTTTATCAAGGGTGCGGCCCTGAGCATTTTGCTTATATTGCCTCATTAGAGAGACGACCCAGTCCTCACCTTGAGGCTCCAACCTTTCTGCAGTTTTCTCCTTGAAATCTTCAGAGATGAGGGACTCAAGATGGGGCAAAAGGAAAATTTTACGCCTGGCCCAAACTTTGTTTTTCCGAAACAGAAATACACCATACACCGGATCAATATTTAGAGCGACCTGATCAAATTTATCTGATCTCTCTTAATTAATAAGCTTCCAGATAAACAACAAGGAACAATGAAACTAAAGCTGGGTAGACACATAAATTTAAAGGGCATGTTTAAACGCACTACTGCCCCCTCTGTATAGTACACATCTCTGCTCCTTATGGTTCTCCTGCAGTGCTTGCCCAAAGTCAAGGAAACTGAAGAGTAGAGCTGTCTTCCTGTCCAAAATGTTTCTGCCACCACCTTGTTCTTTGAGAGGACAGTGGCAAGTGCTGGGGAGCCCTTTACCCCCCTCCCTGCCACCATCTGAATCCATCCACGGCTGGCCATCCACCTAGCATAAAAAGGGTTTTCTGTAGTGTAGGGCATCCCTGCCCACCCCCAAACTCTGTGTCATTTTGTTGAAAAAAGATTTAGAAGGCTACTTACAGCCCTTCGTTTCCATGGTGCTCTCCGTTGATGGCAGCCACATCTGTGATTGGCTGCCTCTCAGACAATAATAGACGTCGGTGCTGGTCCAGCCCCTGCTTGCAATTTCCGGCAAGCAGGGAGCGGGATCAGTGCGTCGGAAGATCGAGGGGCTCTAAGTAGCGTTCTAAATCTTTTTTTAACATTCTGACACGGCAGTTGGGGTTGGGCAGGAGTGCCCTACATTATTTTAAAAAAAATTGTTAGGGTGGACATGTCCTTTAAAACTTTCCTTGGTCACGATTAGAGATGGCTGAACTTCAGTAAAATTTCTATAGTTTGAAAATGGACACATGCAGAGATAAATAGAGACAAACAGACAGATCGATAGATAATATGCAGCTGTAGATAGTATAGACAGAGAGTGAGATTAAAGATCGATAGATAGATAGATAGATAGATAGATAGATAGATAGATAGATAGATAGATAGATAGATAGATAGATAGATAGACAGATCCATAACATGGACATATGGATAGTATAGACAGAGAGTGAGATTAAAGAAAGATAGATAGATAGATAGATAGATAGAATGAACATATGGATAGCACAGATAGAGAGTGAGATTAAAGATAGATGGATGGATGGATGGATAGATGGATAGATAGATGGGCAGCATGGTGGCTAAGTGGTTAGCACTGATGCCTTGCAGCACTGAAGTCCTGAGTTTGATTCCACCCTTGGACCCATCTGCAAGGAGTTTGTATGTTCTCCCCGTGCTTGCGTGGGTTTCCTCCAGGCACTCCGGTTTCCCCTACAATCATAAAGAAATACTGATAGGTTGTATGTGTAAATAAATGTACTTAGATTGTAAGCTCTTCGGGGCAGGGCCTGATGTGAATTGAGTAAATAATTGTAAAGCGCTGTGGAATATGTAGCGCTATATAAGAAATAATATAGTTAGATAGATAGATAGATAGATAGAATGGACAGATAGATAGAAACATTAAAGAGACATTAAAGAGAGATTAAAAAGAGACAGATAGAAATACTAGAGATAGATAGATTAATAAAATGGTATCAGACAAATAAAATTAAGGCATAAACTTTCAAATACCCTTGTAATAAAAATTCCCCATCATAATGAGAAGTTTTACCTTTTTACTGACCACACATGCCATACATACTGTGATGATTACAAGAAGCCTCACTACCCCCTCTTCTTCCCCCAGTCAGCAGCAACTTTGGCCATCTTCAGAAGTCCCACCAAACGAACTACACAGCCATTTCCCCCAGCCAGTCACAGATCTGCACTGATGGGCAGCGGAAACTACTACAGTTAATATAGCCGTGTACAGTTGGAGGTTATGCTTTCTTCTGCTTTCTCCTGCACTAAGCATGTGCCAACCCCAGATTAGTAGGAGGAAGTAGTATTTGTGACCGCAGATTCAGAACCTCCCACCCCCTAACTTTCTTATCAGTGATTTATTCATATCTTTGGCTGTACAACACATAGGGGGAGAGGCAATATATTTTGCTATCGCAACCTACGTGCACTCGTTTCCACAATGTATTAATCACTTTGCGATCGTTAACACATTGCGAAAACGCTAGCGATTGCGACCTTATGCGTGTATTTTAAAGACACCATTGAAGAGGCGTTAATTGTCGTGCAAAATTTATTGCATCGCTTTGCTCTGCAGTGCATGGGTTAGCGTGATTTTAGCGCTTATTTTCTCGTTAGCATGGGATATTGCATCTCCCCGATAGAGGTTGATGGCTCATTTAAAAAGAGGGACCATTCATTAAAAACCAACTTGTTTGAAGATCACAATTCTCCTTTAACTTTAGAACACACAGTAAGGGGAAAAAATGGTAACTTTGCAACAATTTGCCCACCCTTCCACTTGTCCAGTGATACACACTTTTTATGCTTGAGTCCAGTCCCTCTTTATTGAGGAGTAGACTGACTCTTTTCTTCTTTATGGAAATAATAGTACAAACTGGTTTCCTGTTGGAATTAGCTTAAAGCAATCAGTTTGGAGACAGGGAAAAACAGTAGCTGTGGATTGGACCCATTATATTTTTACAAAATAGATGCAGTGTTATAAAGATGGTTTAGTTACCATACATGAAAGATAAACAAGACATTCACAAAATTCACCCATTTTGTGAATGTTCTCTATATATTGTTATTTTTTCTGTCCCTTATAATGCTTTTTCCTAGTCAAATAGTGCTGACTTATGTATCTCAGATTGTTTCCACTTATCTACTCCATCCTCTATAGATTGTGGTAATTTCACAAATACAGCACAAATGGACACATGGATAAGTGCACCAATTTAGTAAATGCCACACAATAAATGCAGCCATTAAATTATTAAACAGTATTGAAGTATATAATAAAAGAATGAACACATGGCAAAATAAAATACTGTGGCCATAATAGGTATTTCAGGACCCTGTACCAGGGGTGAGGACTCACCTCACCTTGCGTAATTTTAAGGGCAGGTGGTTGATTTTCTAGCCTATAACTGTCTAAATAAATCTCTCAACAGTCAATGTATTAATATCAGTCTGATAGGAACTCATTGATGGTTCATGATGTAGCAGGCACATGTTCTTAGTTAAAATCCAGTACCCTTATTACTATGCAGGGGAAAATGTACCGTAGATGAGGGGCAAACAGTATGTGTTAGGTTGGGTACACATGGTAGGACTTTTTGTCTCAACCAAGCATTCGCTGCGAGCGAGTGCTCAGCCGGGACAAATGACTGTCGGTCATGGCAATAGAGGCCGTGGCCGACAGTTCACGCAACCGGTCGTGTGGTCCCATAGAGAACCGCACGATCGGCTGTGATTTACCAACAGTTCCGATTGCCTGTTCATCCAATAAGGACAAACTGGCGATCAACCGTAAGTAGTGTGGGCATGAAAACGCGTCAGGCAAGCCTGAATGACTAAACTTTGTGCTTTGATGTTCATGGATGCAAGTTTTAATCGAATAATTAAATGTTATGTTTTAAAATAATAATCTAATAATAATAATAATCTGTCTGGCTCCATATTCATGATCTAAGAGGCGGCTGACTCCACACTAATTACGATTGAAGTCTGTTGATTCAGGTTGAAAGGTTCCAGCTCACCTTAGGAACTAAAGCCACTCCGAGTGGATCCTGTTTTGGGGGGGTGTCTCGACTTTAACCACACAGACTGCCAACTGGCCGCCCCACACCATCAGATGTTTCCGGCTGACCAACCAATACACGTCTGGAAATATCTGCTGGTGTGTGCCCAGCCTAAAAGACATAATGGATATTAAGACATAAATCTATTTCATTACTGGGGGTAATGAAAAAAAACATTTTTTTTACATTTGCTAATCACATGCGATGTTGAGTCTCTGTACTTCAACATTCACAATGATTGGCATTCAGGCAGTACTTTTTGAATATGGGCAATGTTCAACATTAGCCCAGATATAAAGCTTCAATGATGTTTCTGAGATCCATAACACAACTACTTTGTCTTTCATTCCATTTCTTCTATGAAGTATGGCGATGGGAGCTAAATGTTCCCTAGCGCATGCCAACCACTTTCTAGTCTGGTGGGAATGAGAAATAGTATTCTCAGAAGCAATAAGCCAATTTACTAACTGTATAGAGATGTGGGTGCATTATATAGATGATATTTTCATTCTCTGGAAAGATTGGCAGAGAATTTATTAAACAACTCAAAGTAAATGAACTTCACTCATAATCCTACAGTCATTAGGGCTGCTTTAGGAAACAGTTGTGTCAGTGCCCTAGCATATGAATTGTCGATGATCAGAAATTTTTGCATTTATGTATGTATAATTTTATTTATAAAGCGCCACTTGGGTACGCAGCGCTGTACATTATAAAATACAGAGTATACAAACAAGGGGATAAGTGCAAGCAAATATACATAAAAATTAAATACAATTTCATACATTAGTTAAGAAAATATATATATATATAAATTATGTATATATTGATTGCCTTGACACATTAGGATTTACAAAGCAGTAACATATGGGCATATTAAACAGAAATTGAAATAATAACTCTAAATGTAGCCTTTTAATAATATAGAAAGTTTGTACAATTATGTTCACAAATATTCTAGTACTATTTACACACTCAATCACAGTCATCAGTGCTCATTTCCTGACTGATAGGATTTACTGAATGTGCTGCCATATAATTAGCCATGATGTTTACTGAGATGCAGTCATTTGTTCTTTTGAAAGCCGCTTCTTTGATACAGTTTTAATTAAGGACTATATTACACCTAATCTACTTGAAGAATCTCTAATTAAAATGTTTTGCAATCCTGCAAGGTAAACTGATTTATTATTTATCAGTGTTTTCTGATTCTATTGTCTAGGCAGAGCTATCACTGGAAGACAGCTTTCTTACAGCACTTGGTTAAATCATTACAAATACTTGGTGACAGGCCTAAGTAATTTGACTGAAAAACTATAATGCTAGAAGCTGTTTTCCAATCACACAACAAACAGGACTAAATTGATCAGATGTTAATGGTGTTTTTGAGTGTTATGGATAGAACAATGAATTGAGGAAAGGAGTTCATTGGCTCCTTGCTCTAATATACGCACGTATCTTGCAGATGAGTAGAAGTTATAACTGTAAAGTGATAGTTTCCCCATTAAAAATGTTTTGATAGATACTCTGCAGATTCCAAATGGCTGAATTATGAAAGGGGTTGTTGCATGATAAACAGCTTAGTTAAGACCATAGATCATATAGAGATCAGAGCTGTAAAACGTATTTGTTTTATTTAATATCAGTAATAAGACAACAATGAGCAAAAGGGGAATTTTCAGCAATATATATTACCATTAAAATAGAATGCAGCTTGTTCAAGGGCATCATTACAATTACATGTAGGTACTTGTACATGTAGGTACATACATGTAGGTACTATATATTTGTATAGTTAAATCATTCAAGATTAAATGTTGACATTTTTTTATTCTGATAAACAAAAATTCTGCTCCTTTTCTGCATATCTTCCTTTTACTTATGACTTCACTAAACTGCCAATGCATCAGAAATACACCAAAGCAAGAGCAAGAGAAGAAATATATCAGCATTTAGACAGACTTGGGGCGGAACTCTTTTCTGGCAGCACCAAAATAATTTGGTTTGTAAAAGCCAAATTACTGTTCTTTCTATGTCCTCTTTTTCCCATTTTTTGGACTGTATCCACCTCCCACAGTTTTCAATAGACATAAAACTCAGTATAGAGATTAAAGGACAACTCCACCCTCATGAGAACATCTTTTAGAAAGAATTGCCTCTTAAAAACATGTTGATATATCATAGTTTGTCCTATGAATTCATTACTGTATGCCTGCTATGCTTCTGGATGCCTCATGGAAGCTGAGCAATTTAGAAACCTGTACTGAGTCTGGGCATGCTCAGAAGAGACAGGGGATTAACATTCAGTCATTGGCTGTGATGTCAACTGTCAAATACATAACTGACAGTTACTAACTAGGAACCATGAAAAATGGGACACATATAAAACGTGATTTTAACTAAGAAAAACATGGAAGCATTCCAAAGTTATTCCTGATTAATGAACAGTTTTGGTCTATTCAATTTGAATGTGTAGAAACTTTAAGGCCAAACTGGCACTTTCTAAATGAAATGTACCTGGATCTGAGGGTGTAATCCTGGCACAAATAGATTTTTGTTCTGGAGATGCTCAAATTAGAATAAAAAATTTACATAAAACAAAATTGGGGGGGAAAACACCTGCTCCCTAGATGCAGAAACCAAAGTACTAACTGCATGGCTGGAGCCTATTGCTTAATGGCTCACAAAGGCTTTCAAACCTTTGTGGTCCAATCAACACATGTACGTGTGCCATTAGAATCTGCTATAAGGTGTAAAAACAAAACCAACATTATAGAAAATAAATAAGAGTAATGTGAATGGAAAGAGCTCACTAGAGCATTGCATTCCAAGTTTATTGACACAAGATAAAAGGCTGAGACACCAGTTTATATCCTTCTGATTATGGTAAACTGTACACAGAGTTGAACAAGGTGGATTAATTATTTAGGTGCAGTAAATCGGATGGTCTGATCAGAGCCCAGAGCAAATACATCTTTTCAAATGTGTTTTCCGAGAATCTACCATTATGGGAAGATTGATTTTTTTTTTGTATGCAAGTTTAATACTTGCCTACAGTTTTTTTTAAGTATAATTGTATCTAAAAAGTTCAGTGTAAAATTAAATTAAGCCACTTTCTTTTTACAGTATCTTGAATTCTATTTCATTTGCTTCACTTAAAGCTTATGTCAAATGAATCTTAGATATAGGTTTTCAGGATACTTCCTTCGGTCAGTTTGATAGTTGAGTTTGTCCAATAGCAGTATACTGTAGTGTCAGGCTAGATACACACAAAAAAATATGTCAGTGTTATTTTTCCGTCCACAGCTGACCAATGTCGGAAGTTCTTTTGTCCAAATCGGACAAAGGACTATCAAACATGTTGATCAATTACTGCACAATCAGCCACAGCAAACGGTCAGCCGGACCCAAGAATTTGTCCGTGTGTACCTAGAATTGGTCACAACATAGCTAGATATTAGATCAATGTAGCACCCTTATTATATATGTGTAATATTAAAGCACACTTAAGTAACAGGGTTGTTGAAAAGGGTTCTAGCCTCTGCCCAGTGGTAACACACAATTCCCTCTTTCCCCCAAGAGAAATCAGACACAGATATAGCTTATATTGTTCTATTGAATAAAGCAATTGTTTTGCAAACAAACAAAAAAATGCATTAATGGATATTGGTTTGAGAATAAGAAACATTTTAACCAAACATCTTAACATTATCTAACACCATCTATTTTTATGTATAGCTGGGTACACACAGTAACGATAAAGTCCCGATACTGTCGGATCCTTTATCGTTATGTGTGTACCTTCGTTTCCCGAACGAGCGCGCGGCCGCTGAACGACCGGGGGCTTTATCGCTACTGTGTGTACCTTCATTTCTGAAAGAGAGTGCAGCCACAGAATGCTTGTTCAGGAATGACCGAAAATTTCCATCGGCCGCGCTAGACTCCCTATAGAGGAGTCTAGCGCGGCCGATGGAAACACACAGTCCCGAGCGTTCTCCCTATGATGTTCATAGGGAGAACGCTTGGGACTGTGTGTATGCAGATCTTTGAAAGATGGCAGACAGGATCTTGCAGATCCTGTCTGTCATCTTTCAGAAATCTGTACTGTGTGTACCTAACTTAACTCCCAGAGCACTACTTTTTGTACAAAAAAAAAAAAAAGTTGTCCGGCTTTCTGAAAAGATATTTTAAGTGCGCACTATTTAAAATCCAAATAGGTATCTTCCATATAACTGTGATGTGCAAGTCACTATGGCAGCACCATTCTCCTTGTTGAAGATATTAGTCTCAGGAGCTGCTGGGTATTGTAGTGTAACAATTTAGGTGGATGAGTACAGACAGGGAGCTGTAAGTACTTACAATCTCTGTAACATGAGGTACAGAGAAAATGGTGGGAATCCAGAGACAGCACACTGCATCTTTATTCTCTCAAGTGTATCTCCAGTACAGGGCCATTCAGAAACTTCTCTCTACTACAGGGTTGGTAATGTCTCCATCTCTCCGGTCCCCAGCACAGGGCCTAACACCTCATCCCCAGGGGGGCTGAAAAGGTTGGTTAGCCAAAAAAAATTGGATTGCGTACTTGTAGGCCCCTGCGATTGGTCTTGGTGAACTGTTGGCTATGGCTACTTTTGCCACAACCAACAATAGCATACAGATCCAGTGATCAACTGGATTTCCAGAATTCACATCACCACTTTGTACAAACCTGGCAACTGCAACTTCAAGCTGCACAATCGCTACTTCCAGACAAGGGTGCCCCTACCATAAAGCAAACTGAAAGATTTGCTCAGGGCATGCCCCTGTGAAATGCTTAAAACGCATCAGTTAAAAAAATCCTCCTTCCTGCAATACTACATTTCAGCACCAGTTTACCAGTCAGTGTTAAGTCAGCCCTCCAGTTTACCAGTCAGTGTTAGTCAGCCCACTTCACCCCTCCAAAAGCCATGCCTATGTTCCCTGGTGAAGCCACGTCCGCTTAGCGTGCCACCCCCCTGTCTGAATATAGACAGCATTTGAAACATTTTCAGGTGCCAAAAACCCTAGGAACACCCCTGCTTCCAGATGCTGTTATTGGCCAAAATAGGTAAAAATGGGAAATAGGAGTGATGACTTATATCCTTATATAAGTAAATTATGGTTTTGATTTATTTAATAAAAAACACCCCACTTTCTCTCACCTAAAGTACATTGCGATAGCCCACGGCTGCATGCAATTGAATGCATTGCAGAGATCAGTGGATACCATTAGAAGGCAATAAGACTGTGGATTAAAACACACAGAAACACATTCCACTGCAACGAGTCACATTTTTTGTGTCTGCTTGTATCACAATTACATTACAAGTAACAAAAATAACAAAGTGCAGGTAAAAAAAAATTGAAAATGCAGGTAAAATCATCATAAAATGCACTGTAATGTGTGCAAAAAAAAAAAAAGTATACAAACCGCATTATACTGAATAAACATTCTCCAAACGAAAAGATATGCAATTTTACATTACATAGAGCACATTGATAATGTTAATGCCCTTTGCAAGGGAATTTTACACATAGGATGTCCAAGGTGTGGGTTATTGTGGTGCCTATAGATGGGATATTGCACGATCATCGGATCGTGTATGGACACATTGTTGCTTATGTGGCCACCATTAGTGTTTTAATAAGATACATTTGCCTAAATTTTTATTTACATTGTTCTTCTAGTAGTTGAAGGGTATCTCCATACTAAAAAAAGCAGCACAAACATACTTACATTGCTTTCCTCTCTGCCCAGCCCTCTGTTTGCCAGGGGCCAGACCGACAGCGAAGTCTGTGATTGGCTGAAAGGCAGCCAGTCACAGATGCGGCTGCCGGCAATGCAGAGCGCCTGGGGGTTTGTTTGTCCTGTTTTTTTTTAATAATCTAACATGGCAGTTGGGGGTGTGCAGGCATGGTGGGATCTGGAGGGTGTGAGGGAGTGGGGGAAAGAGCTCCCCTGTGCATGTCACAGTACCTCCCGAAGGACAAGGAGGAGGCAGAAAATTTCTCAAAGGAAGATACCTCCTTCTCTTCAGTTTCCTGGAATTTGGACGGTCACTACAGGAGAACCATAAGGAGCAAATGTGTAAGGTAAGGATTTTTTTTAAACTACACAGTAGGGCCAGTAGTGGGTTCAATTTTAGTTTTGGGGGTGGACATGCCCTTTAATTTCAGTAGACACTAGCTGCCTTTAAATTTACTTCAATCATAAATCTATTGGATTATCCAGTAATCTTAACAGGGAAATCATTTTTCATTTTTACAGAAACAACCAATTGTGTGAAACAAAATAATTTATAGCTGTTTACGCCATAAACAATTTGTAACACAGAAGATGGAACATTTTTATGTCATAAAAGCAAGTTTGTGCAACAACTAGATAATCTATCAGTTTTATGACATGAAGATTGCTTGTTCAGATCAAATGACTTATCTGAAATGTAGCTGTCCTCCAAAAATGACAAATGTGCCAGACGTCTGTCATGATACCAGTAGAAGAGTATACTAGGGTGAAAGGGAGCCTATGCATGCCTTTGGGAGATGACTGAATATGTCACACTTTTTAAATATAACCAACAATAAGGTTTATAGTGCCAGTAGATATAAAAGTGACCTCTTGCTTAAATGGGATATTACGTGTGGTCTTTTAAGTATATCACAAAATGAATAAAGTAGGCCTCTGGCTATTTTATCCATAACTCTGTAGTCTTAGTTGTAGTTTGTGCACAGGAAGGACGCTACATGTACATTTTGTATGAGTGAGAAAAAGGGATGCCATTTTTTGGTTGCAGAGATCAAGATCATAGAGTAGGGACAGGGGGTAAGGAAGGGGGTGGGGGCTGACAGTGGGCATTGGATAGGTGGAGAAGGGTCCAGGAAGGGGAATGGAGCAAACATTCCTTCTTATCAGGGGCTGGTGGAAATTCCACAATATTTAAATTAATAGTCCTAACTAAGGGTCTTGTCCTCTGAAGTCGCATCCAAATCAGGACATTTGGCAAAACTGCTGGGAGGTAATAATAAACTGGTAGTGCATGATTCCTATAGCGCACTAGGACTGGAGACTGTCTATGAATAAAAACTTCATATACCAGTACATAATATCAAGGGTACTGACTATGTACTTACTTTATCAGCTGGCACAATATCTGGACCACAAAATAATTCTACAGGATTTCAATCTTTGTCTTAAATGGTTACCGTAGTTACGTTAAACTGTGTTTACAAATATATTTATCTACTATTTCAGGCTGTTGTAAAAAAAAAAAAATAGAAGTCACTTAACAAACAGCTTGGGGATTGCATATAACATTTAGTATATAATTCTCTCATTCCTGGCCCAGATGATATTTTAATGAATGGAAATTCTTGGAAAATCTTGAGCAAGTTATTTGGGTTGATTAAACATTGTTTGTGTTAATAAAGTGTATTATTTTGAGATCTGATAGGCTCAAAACAGGTAGGATTTTTTTTTTTTAGCTTAACCTGTGTATTATTAATTATGAATTCTTTGGCAATGTAAGTGTGTTTTCTGCCAATCCGCCTCTCCATTTGCATTAGAAAACCTGTTTGTGTTGCCAGTGCTGGCACATTCTCAAAGTGAATGGAGCAAGCTGCACAACCCCAGAGGTTTAAGAGGTAAAGTAAAGGCAGCTTTCACGGTAAAGTAAGGTAAGTAAATTAATTGTTGTGTTTTATTTTTATGAAATACAGTTATTCTGATCAACATTTATAGCAGAATCTGCTGAAATACGTTTTCCTTTAATATTTAGTTTTCCTTTAACCATAAAAAACTCATATGTCAGTTTCCAAAATGTATTTTGCCAAATCCAGGTGCAAACAGGTTTGTTTTAGTAACAGAATCTTTTTGTATAAGTTATAGCTGGTTTTGTTAGTTATGTGTCACACAAAGTGGCACTTAAACCATACACTTCAAAATAAAATGACAAATAGAAGGACTGGATGTGTGTGCTGTTCTCTACAAACCGCACACAGCTTCACAAAGGTCTTTCTGCTCAGCAGTACAGCCAAACCTTTAAATCAACAATATTTTCAACTTTTCATTAACAGTAAAGGTTTGTTTTAGTGCAGCGCACACACACACGCTGACATTCATTTACTGCTATAACCTTTCATAATGTAGATTGCGCTGTGATTAGATCCCATTTTGTTGCATAGTGTCATCATAGTTTTTACATAAATGGTTCATAAAGCTTTACAAACTCCATAGCAGCTGCTCTAATTAAGATTAAAGACACAAAGCTGTAACATGTCTGTCACAACACTCAATGTAAACACACTGATATGCTGCTTCACAGATAGATGGAGTACATCCAACCTGACAGCCCATCATACACCTCATGGCATCTGGAATTTTTTCTGGTGACTTTCATAAATAAAAAAATTCTAAACAAAAAAAATATTTGTTGTGGCCTCGTTACCTTTACCCATTCTGTGTTCTTCCACATAATGCTATCTCTGTGTAATGTTAAATCAAATCATTTCCATTCCAGCGAGCGAGCGGGTAAGTTTCTTACCTTGTCTCCTGGCTCCTGTGTGTTCTATTGAAGAACGGAAGGTAAGGCACAGCTCCTTTACCTCCCGTTCTTCAATAGAACTGGATTCACAAAACTTAGAAAAACGAGTGGAGATACCCTTTAAAGATAGACACTTAAATCTTGCTGGGTACAGATGGAGGGACTATTTGTCCCGAGCAAGCGCTCGGTCGGAACAAATGTCCGTACATAGGGAACCACCCGATCGATTGGGATGTTCCGACACGTCCGATCGTGGCTGGTCACGGCCGGCTGCTCCACAGGAGATATTTTTCAGCTGATCGGCCGGTCGGTCAGCTGAAAATATCTTCAGGTGTGTACCCAGCCTTAGGTTGCATACATACAAGCCAACCCTGGTCAAATATTCTTATCAGACAGATTACCAATTGATAAACTTTTACAGATTTGATGCCTTTTTTTGTGTACACAGATTGACAGTACAGAGAGCCTTGATATTACTGCCCCCTTTCCCAGCTTGTTGAGCTTTTGCAATCCCCCCCTGCACCTTGCTGTCATATGCTAATTGGGACTTTCCAGGGTACTTAATTGCCAACAGATTCTTGTACAAGTCACTCTGAATTGAGAAAGCCAGTCGGATGACTAGCGAAACGTCTTCAAGAACTAAACTTTAAGTTCAGTTGATCTAATTGAATACAACAAATATGTAAAGGGTATATTAACCCTTAAATAATTTTTTTTCCGAAATGTTTGTCCACCCCCCAACTTATGTTTGCCCGATTGCTGGCCCCACTGTGTAGTGTGGAAAAATCCTTACCTTTCTCCTCTGTTCCTTATGGTTGTCCTGCAGTGCCTTCTAAAAATCTAGAAGTGAAGAGTAGGAGCCTTCCTGTGTGTAATCCGAAATCTGCCCCTTCCCTGTCCTCCTAGAGGATTCTGGCATGCACAGGGGAGCTCTCTCCCCCTCCATCCGGATCCATCAGCACTGCATTTAATATTTTAACTAAATTAAACTTTGCTTAAGTGTAGTGGGCCCCCTCCCCCAACCCTAAATGCCATGTATTTAAGTTTAAAAAGTGCAGACAAATAGATTTATCGGACCTCGTTCCTTTTGGTTTTTTCAATAGCTGGCAGCCACGTCTGTGATTGGCTGAATCTCAGCTAATCACAGACGCGGCTGCCGGTCCAGCCCCTTGCTACTGCGCTCCCTGATATATCGATGCAGACAGAGGCCGAAGGAATGAGGTTGGGTAAGTTGATTTCTGGGCACTTTTAAAACTTAAAACCCTAGTGTTTAGGGTTGTAGGGTTGTCCCCTACGCTACAGAAAATTTTAGATTTTTGGGTGGAGATACCCTTTAACCCTACCTCTTCACAAATGTAAAGCTCTGCCAAGTATTTCATAGAATAGGAGATTTACTGGTTCTACATGTAGATTCTCTCTAATATACATTCAACCTCTGACACTCCTAAATCAGTGTAATAATCCCTTATAATACATTGGCATAATTGGGTAATGCCATTTTGTATAGATGTATTTATAGATTTGCCCATTTGCACGGATTACTCTGTGACTGATTAGGCCACAGGCTGATTAATGATATGGCCTTCTAGGAAGGCTATAGTTAAACATATTTGTAATTACAAGAACAGTAAATGTTAACATAATGCCATAAATTATAAGTCTTCCTCTCAAATTTCATGTGTATTCTTTAACAGTGAACATGCTTTAGTAGAATTCAGGCTCAATTAGGTCTCAGGCAGTATTGAGTAATGCTAATTACTTTTCATGGCTTACCTACATTATAGTATTGCATCCCTAAGCTGACATTCAAAAACCTTGAGGATTAATTACTTGTAATGAATTTGGATTCTGCAATGCGCAGTTAACTTAACTTGTGTTTGCAACAATGAGTTTGACCTTTTCAGCACGGCAGGTTGTGGAATTCCTTTCCCAAGGTTATTGACAGAGTTGTCCTATTTCCATCTCCCACTGTGATACCTCTACGCATTAAGGTTTCTACAATATCATCTGTGTAGATGCATATTTCATGACTGATGTAATTGAGTTCCTTTTTAATGCGTGTTTGCCTATTGTCTTTCCAAACCAGATTATGTAACATTACATTGGAGGGTGATTATTTTGCCTGTATTTGTCTGTAACAGTCTATTAAGCTAACTAACTGTTCCAGTTACTGTAGCTCCAAGTTATATCCAGATATCTGATGCTCAAACCTGTATAGTACTTAAAGGGAAACTAGAAAAGAGTTACGTTCAGATGATTTAGCAACTTTTCGTTCACCCAAACTGCTATATTTGTAACTGTCAAACTACTACTACAGTATATATTAGATAAGTGTCTTGAGCTAGAGTAATCAGTAAGAATGAAGAGTTAACACATCTGGATCTGCTATATTTACTATTATCATCTCATTTATGAATATTGCTGGATTGTTTACCTGTGTACAGTACACTTTCCATTTAAACCCCATAATACTGTATATATCTCCCTCCGAAACAGACCATAGACATTTTCTAAAGGGAAATATAAATTCCTCCTGGTGAACGTCCAGTTAATCTTTAAGCAGAAAAAAAACATAAACAGGGTTAGTCAATAAAAGTTCTTATCATTTAAAATGGTGCTAATTTTGCCCCAAACAATCAGATGTTAGCTTTCAAATGTTAAATAATATCTGATTGGTTGGGGCAAAATTAGCCCCATTTTAAATGATAAGAACCTTTATTGAATAACCCTGTACTGTAATTTTTCTGAAGCCTTTTAAAGGAGAAGTTCACACTAAAACACATTTTCCCTGACTAAGGGGACCATATATGAAACAATACTGACCATAAGATCCTGGTGATTTTGTATGACCGTATTGGACTGATAAAGATTTTCTAGCACATCCAATAGAGATGGTCGAACTATTGAAAGTTTGGTCCGTTTTCGAACTTTCGAACTATTGTAAAAGTTCGAAAGTTCAAAAACGGACCCATTAAAGTCTATGGGAGGCAAATAGTTCGAAAAGTTCGAGTCAAATACAACTAAAATATTAATGGTAACTTAATGTAAATGGCTGTGGGACCTGGGAAATGGTCTGGGGAGCATGTTCCAATATCCAGGACTTTCCAAAAATCGATTTTACTCTCACGCGAGCTACTTTCGAGCTTTCGCGTTCGAACGTTCGAGGTAACATGACATTTTACTCGCAGATTTGATGCTCGCGTATAGGCTGTAATGGAGACTTTACTCGCAGATTCGATGTTCGCGCCTAGATACCATGTACATTTTACTCGTAGATTCGATGCATTCGAACGTTCGAACATTCGATAAATCATCGAAAGTCCGGGAAATATCGAAAGTCCGCGTCCGAGATAGTTCGAGAAGTCCGGGTCCGTTCGAACTCGAACAGTTCGGCTCGAACTCGGGTTCGAGTTCTATGCCATCCCTATTGGCCAATCAGTCCTACAAGGCCTGATACCATACGACAGGCATCTTTGCAGTTTAGAAAATGCTGATTGGAACAATGTATCCTTCTGTCTTTCTACAGTATGTAATCCCTAATCAAAGACATAAGCTGGGTACACACATTCCTGATAAGGGGCCAATCCCGTCAGTACCGCGGTCAGACCCCTGTACTAAAGTATCATAGTCACTAACATTCTCCCATTACTTTACATGTATGTAGTCACATCTTATGAAGATGTCAGACAGAATCTAATCTTTGAAGGATTGGTACAGTGTGTACCCATCTATACAGTATAGGTAGCCCTGCAATTATTGCCCCATCCCGTTCAACATGATTAATGTGATTCAACCTAGAAGTGACTAATTAGTTCTAGAACTAGCTGCTTTGTATCCACCCAATAACATCTTTAGGGCGGGTTTTAACAATTCACCATTAGCTTCAGATTTTATGCTATATTTCAGCTTTTACAGAGAATATGAATTTTTTCAGTTTTTGTTCAACAATTCAGTGTTCAACAATTACAACAAAAATGCACAATACATGACATTTAGTGATGCATTATTTCAGATAAATTAATAATTAGCAAGGAGGTAAACAACAGATGTAAAATGATGTAGGCAAGACATTCATACAGTAAGTCAATGGCAGGGAATAAGTGGATATAGACTTGCATACTAAACATGACTGATTCATCTATCACAGTGTAAGTTGGTCGTTATCCCAGTACGCTTTTTATGTAAATAATAAAATAGATTTTCTTTTTGAAAATGTGTTAGAAATTTCAACTTTATAAATCACATATCTTTAATCATTTAGGCAGGTGGCCACACTTCTTAGAGGAAAGTGGTAAAACTCAAAAGCCCATATAGGATAAGCTACAGATGACCAATTCTAGTCAGAAATGTCCAATGCCAATTGGGTATTTGGTCAATCAGACCTGTTTTAACACCAAACACTGTATACACAGGCAGATATTAAAATTCTCTGGGGATCTCTAAAGCTGGGTACACACTGTAACAATCTCTAAAAAGATGACAGGCAACATCTTTAAGATTCTGTCTGTCATCTTTCAAAGATGTGGCTACAGACAGTCCCGAGCCTATGTAAAGTATATGGAAAACATTCAGGACTGACACATTCCTTGTGATCTTGGCCAAATTTTATACTTTAAAGGACAACTCCAACCTCATAAGAACATATTTTAGAGAGAATGCATACTAACATAGTAACATAGTAATTGAGGTTGAATAAAGACATCAAGTCCATCAAGTCCAACCTATTCACGCTATTTTTTTATTTTTTATTTTTAACCCTACCTAACAGTTGATCCAGAGGAAGGCAAAAAAAAAAAACAGCAAAAAAGGGGGGGGAAATTCCTTCCTGACTCCAAACGGCAATCGGAAATATCCCTGGATCAACCAGATCTATATATATCAATACCGGTAATTCTCAATATTTTATAGTTTTAGAAACGTATCCAGGCCTTTTTTAAAGCTATTTAATGAACTTGCCATTACCACATCTGCTGGAAGATAGTTCCACAGTTTCACCGTTCACACTGTAAAGAAACCTTTCCTAACCTGAAGATGAAACTTCTTTTCTTCCAACCTTAAAGGATGTCCACGAGTCCTCTGATATAACCTATTATTGAACAATGCACCAGAGAGTTCATTGTATGGGCCATTATTATATTTGTATAAGGTGATCATATCCCCACGCAAACGTCGCTTCTCCAATGTAAACAGCCCTAACTTGTCTAATCTGCCTGAATATTCAAGCCCCCCCCCCCATTCCCCTTATTAATTTAGTTGCCCTTCTCTGAACTGCTTCCATTTCCAAGATGTCCCTTTTGTTTCTGGGATTCCAAAAAAAATGAGGCCTTACCAGTGCCTTGTAAAGAGGGAGAATAATATCTTTCTCTCTTGAATCTATTAGCCTCAGACATGTATACAAGACATGTCTGACATGATCTATTTCTCATAAATCCATGCTGACTACTACTAATAAGATGAGCTCTGGAGACAAAGTCAAAGATATGATCCCGTAACAAAGTTTCCATCACCTTCTCTACCACTGATGTTAGGCTTACAGGTCTATAGTTACCAGGCTGTGAACGACTACCTTTTTTGAATATTGGTATTAAATTGTCTTTTTTCCAATCCAGCGGCACCTGAAAAGATAAGAAACAGTGGTCTAGATAGAACTGAACTAAGCTCTTTTAAAATCCGAGGGTGTATTCCATCCGGTCCTGGGGCATTATTGATATTAATTTTGTCTTATTGTTTCCGTACCATATCCTCCTTCAGCCAATGTGAATACTCCTCATTTCCCGCTTGCATATTATTACAATCCCTGCTGTAAGGACTAGGATTCTCGACAGTGAAAACCGATGTAAAAAAACGGTTTAGCAGATTACCCTTTTTGGCATCCTCTACAACCATCTCAGCCCCATTATTTAATGGTCCCACATTCTCAGTCCTCATCTTTTTACCATTTATGTACTTAAAAAACATTTTGGGGTTGGACTTGCTTTGTTCGGCAATCTGTATTTCATTTTCTATTTTAGCTAATTTATTTGCTTTCTAGCCTCTTTAAAATATGTTGATATATCATAGTTTGTCCTATGAATTCATTACTGTATGCCTGCTATGCTTCTGGGTGCCTCATGGAAACTGAGCAATTTAGAAACCTGTACTGAGCCTGAGCATGCTCAGAAGAGGCAGATAGGGGATTAACATTCAGTCATTGGCTGTGATGTCAATTGTCAAATCCATAACTGACAGTTACTAACTGCAAGAACCAGGAATCAGAAACAAGGGAAACAGGACAATGCGCAGGATTTCAGGTTAGACTTATATATTTCACATTTCAAGCTATTACCTTTTAGAGTTTTGGGGGGTGATTTACCTGTATGTAAGTTTTTATTTTGGGTCTGGACTTGCCCTTTAATACAGGGGGGCGACCGTGAACAAGGGAAATTTTTGGCCAGTTCCAAGCATTCCCAAGGCTGTTGGTGAATGTTCATCGACCTCAGGAACAATCATAAAGTACTCTCTTTAACAATAAAGTGAAGGTTCCATTGGATCCACCGTAATCGTCCCTTTATCGTTAAAGTATGTACCCAGATTTAGGATTTGCTCAGATTCCTGAATATGTCTAGCCATCTTTCTTGATTTGCATGCTGCCCATAAGGAAAAATATCTATATCCCTTCAAATAAAACCAATAGGGAGAAAGAGCTAACAGCACAGTTTTCCATTTTTTTACTCATATGCTAATTTGATGCTACCAAACCTTTTCGTTTTTTCAAATGTCACTAAAATACTGATACCAACTATGTCTCACGGGAAAAAGAAGGATTCTTCTGTAATGCTTTTATAATTTGGGTTTACTCTTCCTTGTCCTTTACATGCAGAATTCCTTATCAGAATGAATGCAGCATTACCTTTTTTCCCATATTCAGAATGGGAGCCCGCCACGCATAGGGGATGGGGCGGCTGATCGTGGGGGGAGGCACCCAATGCCATCGGGTTTCTCCTCCTGCCTCCAGGAAGCATGAGGGGAATCTCGCAATATGCCGCGCTGGTTACAGCTCATCACCTCCCGCCCACCCTGTTTTAAGTTAGTTGTTTTAAAGATTGTTGGATCCATGGCTGGTGGGTACACCCTTGCTGGATATTGATGGAGCCAATACATGCCCTCTGGCAAGACAGAGGTTGGCATTGAAAGCTGAGATCTACGGCTAAGATGGTTGACAACAAGTGTGGTTATGGCAAGCAAGGGTGTACAGTGGTGGTAGTATGCTAAGGGAAATATTTGTGCAAATTATTTAAATTAAGTTATTTTAATAAAAAGCCGTGGCCGATTGTTTCACCTAAAAAAGTTGGTGTCTGTGTCTTAATTTAATGTAAAAGTTTTTTTTATATGGGGTTTGTTGGTATGGCTGACTGGGTTCTTCTTTTCCCACCGCGGTCTCACTAAAGTCAAAGTGGAGCAGATCTGTTTGTGTTTTTTCATTTATAACAGTCATCTATAACAGGGGAAATAGTAAGAAACTGTAAAGCATTTTAAATATGCTGCCATCTATGTGTCAACTACTGTATGCCAGATAATAAAAAATATTAATAACACAATGTTATTCAGTTAACTATATGATAAATGTATATTGCATTCATTCAAACAGCTTCTGTGTCTAACTGGGGCAGTCACGTCCCTGTCATCAAAACACACTGTAATTAACTAACTGTAAGAAGGTTCACTTGCTGCAAGGAACTCTGTGTAGGGTGATGGCATAAAGATTTTTAGATTGTCCTGTTTCTCCTTGAGGATTTAATGCAGTGATCTGACAAAGAACCACGGCAAATTGCTTGCTATTGCTTAATGTAAAAGTGTATGTATATAACTGCATGAAATGACGTTTCCACTAATCTAGATAGTGATATAACTAGCCAAAACATTAAAAGCAAACGTCTCATTCTCCAGATGTTTATATATTTTCCAGAAACTCAATGGCTTTTATTTGTCTATTTCTTTAATGAAGAAAACAATACAAAATGCATCTGTACTTTACAGATTACTTTTTGGGACACACATAATTCTTATCCAGCTGCATATTTTCTGCTCTACAAATTCCTGCTAAGACAATTATAACAGGTTGAATGAAGTCTCCAGCCCATTAACTGCCAGGTATTTATGAGGCACCTGAGGTAAGATTGGACCTCACAATTGTTCCCAATATGCACAAGTAACAGTTACTGAACGGCACATCTTTTCCAGCAGAAACATTATAGTACCCAAATTAAAAAAAAACAAAACAAGAAAGCTAGTTGAATAGTTCACTAGTTTCCTAACTAGTGCATGCTCGCTATAGTTTTGTATATTCCAAGTTCAGTAATATTTTGGAGTCTTTGCTCCATGAACAATTTGATATTAATTATTCTTTGAATAACAAAGCGATTAGCAATTCAGCTAAAAAGTGAACTACTGCTAGATGTTCCTTTTCATTACTCAACTGATGATCACATCGTTATGATGAATTTATTAAACTAAATGAATTAACTACAAGCCTAGAAGACAGCTGAATGTGTCCTACAATGATCAAACAAATAAACAACTGTACATAAAAAACATCCAAAAGCCTTTAATATATTCCAGTTGCTTATTTGGCACCGACGAAACACATGTTGTCTAAATCCCCTTGATGACATACTGCAGTAACATCAAAAACAACGCCGCTTCCCACTGACTTGTATACTAATGCTAGACTACCTACCTTGTCACTAAGACACATGCTGTTTGGAGGGATAGGGCTTGTCACTCTTGTCATGTGCTTGAGATAAAGGCAACCAGAAGACATTCCTCAGAGCTAGACAAATCCCATGAGCCAGATAGCCAATGCACCTAGAAATTAAATGTCATATAACTTTTCAATGTTTTTTCTATTTATGTCAAACTTATTACCTAAAAAAGAATGGATTGTCTGACTGGTTCCTACTGTCAAAAGGTACTTGTCCACCCCTAACATGTATTTAAAGGGTATCTAATTATGAAATTAACCTGTGAGTACTAGCAGTCAGCTCCCATATTCCACCTTATCTGGGCAAACTACACCAGCTAAGTGTACGCAGTACTCTTTACATGCTCTGTAGTGTTTAGCAGATCAAAACAAGGAGGTTGTAGCCTTGCTTGCTGACAGCGAATCACATAACTGCACAGGGATCCTCCCTCTCCCTGACACAGAACACATTCAATGCTCTTGTCCTAACAATGTTATATTACTTTGCTTTTCATACAAAAAGGATGTAAGAAACAGAATATTAAAAGTAAGTTAGGGGAATTGAACCTCGTGTGCTCTGTCTTGGCAGAAGCAAAGTTTTTACCCCTATCCCAAACAGAGCTACTATGTGAAACACTAGTACATTTAGGACTTTTTATCTTTTGCTAGGAACATAATGGAAACAAGCAAAAAGGTAATAGCATTTTAATTCTGTGGCCTATTGGACCGTTTGTTTCTGAAACATGTGCTTTATCAGAGCCACCACTGCAGATGAAAATGACATAAGTACATTTAGAAAATCCTAGTTAAATAAGCTGAATATATTGTAATCTATATAGAAAATACTAGGGTCAAGGTCCATGCCTCTTTGAAGACTACATGGGCTGTGTTTGTACTGGCAACAACATGAAAGCCTTCTTAGTTATTGCTTTCATGTACTAAATGAAACTTACTAGAGTAGTATCTTACAATGTATAAGTGGCGAGAAAAACTTTCATATTAAAAATATGTGATTTTAGTCCTTCTTTAAAGGGCATGTCCACCCGTAAAACAAAAAAAGGTGACTTGTCAGTTTATTTCATGCATTTATAACTAGATTTTAAATAAGTTCTCTCTCATTCCTGTAGTATTTGCCCCCTCCCTCTGCTTAAAGAGCTTTCTATAAGCTTGAGCATGTGCAGAGAAGAGAGCAATGGAAACAGCAGTCACAGCCTTAGCTGACAGAATGAAGGGAGGAGACAGTGTACTCTGTAAGTATGGAGGCAGTAATAATCCTTAAATATCTGGTGAGTAATGCATTTAATAAAGTGCTGAATATATCAGTAGGGGTAAGGGGCAGCTGACAACTGACCAGTTTTTGAGGATGGACATGCCATTTAAGCCTCGTACACACGTTGGACAATTTTCGTACGATGCAGCTGCCGAACGTTCAACGACATTATTTTTAATCCTCATAATTGAAACGACATCTGTAGTCACCACGATAGTCGTTAGATGTAGACGTTCGTAAGTAATGTAACGTTCGTATATTCACACAATTATGAAAAGCAGCTTATGCGCCTTTTATAGATTTTTTCATAGAACGTTAACGATAATCTGCCGACCATGTACAAATATACGATAATTGGCAGAACAAATCTGCCAGGCTGATTGTTGGAAAAAGCCGACAATAGTTGACGGTCGTTGGTCTTTGACGATCGTTGATGCTATTTTTTTTCGCACAAATATTGTGCGATTGCTCGTTCGCTTGCTGCATCGTTCGACAATTATCCAACATGTGTACGAAGCCTTACTCCTCTGCTCCAAATTGCTCCTCTGCAGTGCTTGTCCAAAGTACAGGAAAGTGAAGAGTAGGAGCCTTCCTGTTTGTATAAGGTTTTTGCCTCTTCTCTGCAGTATAGATTTGGGCCTAGGCACTCCTTCAGGCAGCGTGCCACTGAAGTTGAAGGTGCAGCTTCCGTCAGTCTTCTACCTCAAGCAGGGCCGAATTTATACTTTTTTCTCCCCTAGGCCAGCTAACTTGTACTGCCTGTGCCCCCCCCCCCCCCCCCACCTGTACGTGGTCATTCATTGGCTGAAGCGGGGCTTTGTGATTGGGAGAGGGCCCTGCCACCCTTAGCAAACACACAATCGCTGCCTATTACACATTTAACAGAAGCCGCTAAGGATCTGCTGTGTGCCAACTAATGTGCATGTGTAAATTTAATATGGGGATGCAATGCTCGCTTAACTTAACATATTTGATTTTATTTTGCCGCCCCTGGTGGCTGTGCCGCCCTAGGCCATGGCCTAGGTGGCCTAGTGGAAATCCCCCTAACCTCAAGGACTCCAAGCTATAGCACAAGCAATAAGGTGATGGAAGCGCACACTGTTCCTCAAATAATCTGTTTATTGCATCACACAAACATACAACATTTCAGAGATCGCTATGTCGTTATATAACCGACATAGCGATCTCTGAAATGTTGTATGTTTGTGTGATGCAATAAACAGATTATTCTGAGGAACAGTGTGCGCTTCCATCACCTTATTGCTTGTGTTCCCTCTTCTCTGTCCTCTGTATATTCAGCATGCGCTGTGGAGCCAATTCCCCCCTCCCTCCCACCATTCAGATCCATCTGCGCTGCACTTTTATCTTACCATGAAACCCTTTTTCTATAGTGTAGCTTTCCCACATCCCAATCCTAACCACATCAACCGTATGATTTGTTTGTAAAAAAAGTGTGCACATCTTACTTACCAGACCAGGGTCCCTCAGCTAATCAATAGCCGGCAGCCGCGTCTGTGATTGGCTGACTCTCAGCCCCCAATGCAACTCAGTTCCCGAAATTGCATTGGAGTCTGAAGCTGAGGGAACCTGTCTGGTAAGTAAGTTTGTGCGGACGTTTTTTTACAAATACTCAATGCGGTTTTGGTTGGGAGAGGGAAGCTACACTATAGAAACTTTTAATTTTAGGGTGGACATACCCTTTAAATAACAAAGCAATTTTTTGCAATGAGCTAATGCAACATTACTTGGGTATCTACATTCCCATACCACAGTGTCAGCATAATACTAACTCATTTAGCTTTTTCACACAGCAATAAATGTCTTGATCCAATCTTGAGCTTGAATGCAGTTTATCTAAAGTTGACCTTCTCCTCTTGTCATAAGTGACTGTTTTACTTCTGTACATTTCTTGGTGAAAGATCAAGAATGTGGTGAGAATTATTTTGATGTCACTTCATCATGAATGTGACTTGAAAACTTTTTTCATTATAAAGTGTGATTGTTTTAGAGTATTTCTAGCACTAATACAAAGCGACAACAGAGATTTCCAGTTAGTCATAGATAATAATGTGTGCATTTTGGGACCACAACCAAGTGCATAGTGCGCCAAAAACCTAAGTTTAGGAGTTATTTCGGTTTCTTTTACAATATATGTCGTAATTCAATGCTGATTCCTGCCATAAAGTTGCTACTACACTTTTCCCATAGAAAATTCTGTATAGTTAAAGGGCATGGCCACCCCAAAACTAAAACTGAACCCCATACTAGCCCCACTGTGTAGTGTTAAAAAATCCTTACCATACATCTCTGCTCCAAAGGTTTTCTCCTGCATTGACTATCCAAATCCAGGAAACTGAAGAGTAGGAGCTCTTCCTCTGTGATGGGTTTTTGCCTCCTCCTTGTCCTCTAAGAGGACAATGGCATGTGCAGGGGGGCCTTTTTCCCCCTTTCCTCCACCCCTGTTAGCCTTCTTGTTTACTGGTTGCCCTACCTCTAAAGATCTTCACACATTGAGGGCACCCTAGCCCACCCCAACCGCTAAGTGCATTTGTTTAAAAAGCTGCAGAACTCTATTACAACCAATCATATACGTGGCTGTCGGGCCGGCTCCCTATTGCAGTTCCCACAAGCAGAGGGATGAGATCAGAGTGCTGGGGGGATCAAAAGATTTAAGTAGAGTTCTGCAGCCTTTTTTTAACAAACAATCCTAGCAGTTGCGGGTGGGCTAGGTCCTCTACAGTATGTTAAATTTTATTTTGCAGGTGGACATGCTCTTTAAAGGACCACTTTATCAAAAATATAAACTATTTATCTAGATCAATTGGAGTTCTTGAGGCATCTCGCTAGTCATCCCACACAAAATGAATAATTCTTTAAATGCTAACACCAACATTTACAGCAGAAACTTGCAAAGCAACAGAATTACTCTTTTTCCATATTCAGGAATCAGGGGTGTGATAGTTTAAGTGCATTTAAAAGGTATGTTAGGTGCAACCCCCTGAAGAGGCAATTTCACATGGCTTTCTCTAAGCTAATTCTAATAATAAATCATTTACTATTTCTCATAGTTTACATATTTGCCACAAAATTATTATTGTTTTAATTTTTATATTTTCTTTCATATGTTTTCAAAAAATGCAAAGATATAATTGGAAGATTACACACAAAAAAATATACAGGCACATGTTAGACTCTTGGACTAACTAGATAATAATGCAAATAAGCACACTGTGTCCTCTACTGGAAACCTGTAGTTTACACATTTCACATGTTGCACCCAAACACTGAGTATATTTTTTTCCTCATGCCCAGAAAGAAAAGCATTGGCAGTTAAAACTATTTTATTATTTTGTCTCTAAGGCTGGGTACACAAACGCGCAGACAGCCGCCCCACACGGAAGATATTCAGGGGCACTTCTAGGGTTTTTGCTGCCTGAGCCAAACTTTTGAATGCCCCCCTTCGCGTGCCACTGCATTAAAGTGGGTGTGGCTTTGTCAATGGGTGTGGTTTTGCCAATGGCCGTGGCTTCGCTGGTGGGTGTGGGTAAAATTTTATGATTTTGAACTTCCTATTAAATAGGTATTTAAACAGGTTCTCAGACAGTCAATTACCAATAATGTAAATTACTAGAAACAGATATTACATCCTCTTTCTCAAACAGCTTGTGTTCCCACTACCATATTGCTCCTTTCAGTGTTTAGTTGACCAAAATAACTTCTTTTATAGCCTGTGCTATATCTGTTGGTTCAACTGTTACAATACATTAAAAATGCCATACTTTCTGTAGTATAAAGATTTCTAGACTCCCTAGCCTTACTTACAACTAAAGCTAACTTAACCATATAAACTGTCAAGTGGAGTTGAAGCAACTTCAAAGTACCGTGTTTGGAGCATGAAGAGCTGCACTCACCCTCATGCACGTTTACTAGTTAAGTATTTTTTTCACCACTACCTGTCTGCCGCCTTTCTTCTTCAGTGCAGAGGTGTGCCTGAGACAAATGTCTCACTCTGCCTAATGGTAGATTGTGGCCCTGGAGATTTTTTGGCCGACCGAAAGTGCTGTAAATATCTTCTGGTGTGTACCCAGCCTAAAAGCAATGGTTTAAACTAGGACATGGGATTTCTTTCTCATTTTGACTAATTGATTTTTCCCTGGTTTGCCCTTTTTTCCCTCCTTCTCTCTCACTGCCCCTTCCCATTCTCTTAACCACTACACATTTCTTTTATCTCTCTTCTTACATTTTATTACCCTACACTTTTCTTGACCTTTCTTACACTTCTTGGCACATTTCGCTCTTAATTTTTTTTCTCCCTGCTTTCTCTCCTCCCTTCATTTTTTTGCTTATCTTGTTATCTCATAGGAATTAGCTTTTTACTTTCTGATAAACCTTTGTTAAAATCAGTACTGCTCTGACCTGATGATGAGTGTATGTCCGGGTACACACCACTGAATATTTCGGGCAGACCGACCGATGTGCCATGCTGGTCATCGATATTGTCATGTATACGCACAATTGGTCGTGAACTGTTCCTCAACTTTTGCGAACTGTGAGCAGCTTTTGGCCAGTTTACCCACCTATAGCTTGTCAGTAATACTGTTATCCAAGAAAGTATTACAGTATTTTCAATATTCTACTAAATGACTGATATGGTACAACTCAGTTTTGTACTATTTTTTCCTCTACACCTCATTCTCCTGCTGTTGCATTTCTTATTATATTACTGAGAACAGAGTCAAACTCAAAACCTGTTCCACTTGAGACAACAAACCCCAAAAAAAGCTGTTTCCTTGAATGCATAACCAACTAAAACCAATAGGTAAATTAAAGCCATGTGTTTAAATTTGTTATCCCTTTGCATAAAACTAATTTGTAAATCTCCTTTTACTATCAATATAGGCATCTTTGTGAGAAAATGAGAAGGAAATAATAGGAAAGGGATTTGGCATTTTGACATATCTAGGGAAATGAGACAAAAGAAATGCCTCCCCTCCTACCAGGATAAATGTTTTAAACCTGTGACATATCCTGATGCCTAGGGATTCCTGTCAAAACCAATCGTTGTATTTTAACATGGTGACAGCCTAAATATTACACCGTGAAACAATATTCCTTTTCATGAGAGTTCCTTTTATTATAAAAAAATATTTTTAATCACAGTCCATGCACAGTAAACTTGGGTCGTTGTGTAATGCGTTAAGAAATACCTTTTATTAATTAGGCTAGTCCATATATAAATGAACTGTGTACTCCAGGGGGAGAGGGTCTTACGCGTTTCACAGCATTCTTCCTCAGAGAGAGAGAAAAAGGTCATAGTAAATAATACCAATCGCTTTTGGCTGGCGCATACTAGGGTTTTGGGTTTTTTTGGGGGGGGTTCCATTGGAACTCATGTAAATTGGCAGAGACTGAATAACTGGTCACCTATAACATCATAAGAATATTCAGTTTGGCCAACTCCAATAACAGAAAATATATGCTGAGCCCCAATTTAAAAAGTTTTGCATCAGGCGCTGGGCACATGCCCCAGTCGTAATTCCCCGTGCCCCGTGTCTTGGCACAGGTTAGATTAGAAAAACAAAGCTTAGGGCAATTTTAATTATCTACCAGTCAGTACGGGCACTTATATTTATTTTATTTATTTTTCAGTCTGTGGGGGCACTTATATTATTTACAACTCTGTGGCTGGGGCATTTATAATTTCCAGTTTATATCTCTCAGTCTTCTATCTATTTATCTGCCTGTCTATATGTCTGTATACCTGTCTGTCTCTCTTTAAATTTCCTATCTATCTGTTGGTGCATCTGTCTATCTTAATGTTTCTGCCTGTCTGTGTCTCTCTTTATCTTTCTTTCTATCCAGTACCTAATAAGTGTAGCTTAATTTGAGGGAGAAAGGGTGGTGTCCCATATAATTTGCATCGAGCTGGGCCACGCAACACATTTGGTCCTGAAGGTGCTCCAGATCTTTAAAAATTTTAACTACGTCCCTGGTCTGAGTCTATTTTCCCAATCTATTTTTCTCCCCTAGGCCAGCTAACTTGTACTGCCTGTGCCCCCCCCCCCCCCACCTGTACGTGGTCATTCATTGGCTGAAGCGGTGCTTTGTGATTGGGAGAGGGCCCTGCCACCCTTAGCAAAACAGCAATCGCTGCCTATTACACATTTAACAGAAGCCGCTAAGGATCTGCTGTGTGCCAACTAATGTGCATTGTGTAAATTTAATATGGGGATGCAATGCTGCTTAACTTAAACATATTTGATTTTATTTTGCCTGCCGCCCCTTGGTGGCTGTGCCGCCCTAGGCCATGGCCTAGGTGGCCTAGTGGAAATCCACCCTAACCTCAAGGACTCCAAGCTATAGCACAAGCAATAAGGTGATGGAAGCGCACACTGTTCCTCAGAATAATCTGTTTATTGCATCACACAAACATACAACATTTCAGAGATCGCTATGTCGTTATGATAACGACATAGCGATCTCTGAAATGTTGTATGTTTGTGTGATGCAATAAACAGATTATTCTGAGGAACAGTGTGCGCTTCCATCACCTTATTGCTTGTGTTCCCTCTTCTCTGTCCTCTGTATATTCAGCATGCGCTGTGGAGCCAATTCCCCCCTCCCTCCCACCATTCAGATCCATCTGCGCTGCACTTTTATCTTACCATGAAACCCTTTTTCTATAGTGTAGCTTTCCCACATCCCAATCCTAACCCATCAACCGTATGATTTGTTTGTAAAAAAAGTGTGCACATCTTACTTACCAGACCAGGGTCCCTCAGCTAATCAATAGCCGGCAGCCGCGTCTGTGATTGGCTGACTCTCAGCCCCCAATGCAACTCAGTTCCCGAAATTGCATTGGAGTCTGAAGCTGAGGGAACCTGTCTGGTAAGTAAGTTTGTGCGGACGTTTTTTTACAAATACTCAATGCGGTTTTGGTTGGGAGAGGGAAGCTACACTATAGAAACTTTTAATTTTAGGGTGGACATACCCTTTAAATAACAAAGCAATTTTTTGCAAATGAGCTAATGCAACATTACTTGGGTATCTACATTCCCATACCACAGTGTCAGATAATACTAACTCATTTAGCTTTTTCACACAGCAATAAATGTCTTGATCCAATCTTGAGCTTGAATGCAGTTTATCTAAAGTTGACCTTCTCCTCTTGTCCATAAGTGACTGTTTTACTTCTGTACATTTCTTGGTGAAAGATCAAGAATGTGGTGAGAATTATTTTGATGTCACTTCATCATGAATGTGACTTGAAAACTTTTTTCATTATAAAGTGTGATTGTTTTAGAGTATTTCTAGCACTAATACAAAGCGACAACAGAGATTTCCAGTTAGTCATAGATAATAATGTGTGCATTTTGGGACCACAACCAAGTGCATAGTGCGCCAAAAACCTAAGTTTAGGAGTTATTTCGGTTTCTTTTACAATATATGTCGTAATTCAATGCTGATTCCTGCCATAAAGTTGCTACTACACTTTTCCCATAGAAAATTCTGTATAGTTAAAGGGCATGGCCACCCCAAAACTAAAACTGAACCCCATACTAGCCCCACTGTGTAGTGTTAAAAAATCCTTACCATACATCTCTGCTCCAAAGGTTTTCTCCTGCATTGACTATCCAAATCCAGGAAACTGAAGAGTAGGAGCTCTTCCTCTGTGATGGGTTTTTGCCTCCTCCTTGTCCTCTAAGAGGACAATGGCATGTGCAGGGGGGCCTTTTTCCCCCTTTCCTCCACCCCTGTTAGCCTTCTTGTTTACTGGTTGCCCTACCTCTAAAGATCTTCACACATTGAGGGCACCCTAGCCCACCCCAACCGCTAAGTGCATTTGTTTAAAAAGCTGCAGAACTCTATTACAACCAATCATATACGTGGCTGTCGGGCCGGCTCCCTATTGCAGTTCCCACAAGCAGAGGGATGAGATCAGAGTGCTGGGGGGATCAAAAGATTTAAGTAGAGTTCTGCAGCCTTTTTTTAACAAACAATCCTAGCAGTTGCGGGTGGGCTAGGTCCTCTACAGTATGTTAAATTTTATTTTGCAGGTGGACATGCTCTTTAAAGGACCACTTTATCAAAAATATAAACTATTTATCTAGATCAATTGGAGTTCTTGAGGCATCTCGCTAGTCATCCCACACAAAATGAATAATTCTTTAAATGCTAACACCAACATTTACAGCAGAAACTTGCAAAGCAACAGAATTACTCTTTTTCCATATTCAGGAATCAGGGGTTATAGGTTTAAGTGCATTTAAAGGTATGTTAGGTGCAACCCCCTGAAGAGGCAATTTCACATGGCTTTCTCTAAGCTAATTCTAATAATAAATCATTTACTATTTCTCATAGTTTACATATTTGCCACAAAATTATTATTGTGTTTAATTTTTATATTTTCTTTCATATGTTTTCAAAAAATGCAAAGATATAATTGGAAAGATTACACACAAAAAAATATACAGGCACATGTTAGACTCTTGGACTAACTAGATAATAATGCAAATAAGCACACTGTGTCCTCTACTGGAAACCTGTAGTTTACACATTTCACATGTTGCACCCAAACACTGAGTATATTTTTTTCCTCATGCCCAGAAAGAAAAGCATTGGCAGTTAAAACTATTTTATTATTTTGTCTCTAAGGCTGGGTACACAAACGCGCAGACAGCCGCCCCACACGGAAGATATTCAGGGGCACTTCTAGGGTTTTTGCTGCCTGAGCCAAACTTTTGAATGCCCCCCTTCGCGTGCCACTGCATTAAAGTGGGTGTGGCTTTGTCAATGGGTGTGGTTTTGCCAATGGCCGTGGCTTCGCTGGTGGGTGTGGGTAAAATTTTATGATTTTGAACTTCCTATTAAATAGGTATTTAAACAGGTTCTCAGACAGTCAATTACCAATAATGTAAATTACTAGAAACAGATATTACATCCTCTTTCTCAAACAGCTTGTGTTCCCACTACCATATTGCTCCTTTCAGGTTTAGTTGACCAAAATAACTTCTTTTATAGCCTGTGCTATATCTGTTGGTTCAACTGTTACAATACATTAAAAATGCCATACTTTCTGTAGTATAAAGATTTCTAGACTGCCCTAGCCTTACTTACAACTAAAGCTAACTTAACCATATAAACTGTCAAGTGGAGTTGAAGCAACTTCAAAGTACCGTGTTTGGAGCATGAGAGCTGCACTCACCCTCATGCACGTTTACTAGTTAAGTATTTTTTTCACCACTACCTGTCTGCCGCCTTTCTTCTTCAGTGCAGAGGTGTTGCCTGAGACAAATGTCTCACTCTGCCTAATGGTAGATTGTGGCCCTGGAGATTTTTTGGCCGACCGAAAGTGCTGTAAATATCTTCTGGTGTGTACCCAGCCTAAAAGCAATGGTTTAAACTAGGACATGGGATTTCTTTCTCATTTTGACTAATTGATTTTTCCCTGGTTTGCCCTTTTTTCCCTCCTTCTCTCTCACTGCCCCTTCCCATTCTCTTAACCACTACACATTTCTTTTATCTCTCTTCTTACATTTTATTACCCTACACTTTTCTTGACCTTTCTTACACTTCTTGGCACATTTCGCTCTTAATTTTTTTTCTCCCTGCTTTCTCTCCTCCCTTCATTTTTTTGCTTATCTTGTTATCTCATAGGAATTAGCTTTTTACTTTCTGATAAACCTTTGTTAAAATCAGTACTGCTCTGACCTGATGATGAGTGTATGTCCGGGTACACACCACTGAATATTTCGGGCAGACCGACCGATGTGCCATGCTGGTCATCGATATTGTCATGTATACGCACAATTGGTCGTGAACTGTTCCTCAACTTTTGCGAACTGTGAGCAGCTTTTGGCCAGTTTACCCACCTATAGCTTGTCAGTAATACTGTTATCCAAGAAAGTATTACAGTATTTTCAATATTCTACTAAATGACTGATATGGTACAACTCAGTTTTGTACTATTTTTTCCTCTACACCTCATTCTCCTGCTGTTGCATTTCTTATTATATTACTGAGAACAGAGTCAAACTCAAAACCTGTTCCACTTGAGACAACAAACCCCAAAAAAAGCTGTTTCCTTGAATGCATAACCAACTAAAACCAATAGGTAAATTAAAGCCATGTGTTTAAATTTGTTATCCCTTTGCATAAAACTAATTTGTAAATCTCCTTTTACTATCAATATAGGCATCTTTGTGAGAAAATGAGAAGGAAATAATAGGAAAGGGATTTGGCATTTTGACATATCTAGGGAAATGAGACAAAAGAAATGCCTCCCCTCCTACCAGGATAAATGTTTTAAACCTGTGACATATCCTGATGCCTAGGGATTCCTGTCAAAACCAATCGTTGTATTTTAACATGGTGACAGCCTAAATATTACACCGTGAAACAATATTCCTTTTCATGAGAGTTCCTTTTATTATAAAAAAATATTTTTAATCACAGTCCATGCACAGTAAACTTGGGTCGTTGTGTAATGCGTTAAGAAATACCTTTTATAATTAGGCTAGTCCATATATAAATGAACTGTGTACTCCAGGGGGAGAGGGTCTTACGCGTTTCACAGCATTCTTCCTCAGAGAGAGAGAAAAAGGTCATAGTAAATAATACCAATCGCTTTTGGCTGGCGCATACTAGGGTTTTGGGTTTTTTTGGGGGGGGTTCCATTGGAACTCATGTAAATTGGCAGAGACTGAATAACTGGTCACCTATAACATCATAAGAATATTCAGTTTGGCCAACTCCAATAACAGAAAATATATGCTGAGCCCCAATTTAAAAAGTTTTGCATCAGGCGCTGGGCACATGCCCCAGTCGTAATTCCCCGGTGCCCCGTGTCTTGGCACAGGTTAGATTAGAAAAACAAAGCTTAGGGCAATTTTAATTATCTACCAGTCAGTACGGGCACTTATATTTATTTTATTTATTTTCAGTCTGTGGGGGCACTTATATTATTTAACAACTCTGTGGCTGGGGCATTTATAATTTCCAGTTTATATCTCTCAGTCTTCTATCTATTTATCTGCCTGTCTATATGTCTGTATACCTGTCTGTCTCTCTTTAAATTTCCTATCTATCTGTTGGTGCATCTGTCTATCTTAATGTTTCTGCCTGTCTGTGTCTCTCTTTATCTTTCTTTCTATCCAGTACCTAATAAGTGTAGCTTAATTTGAGGGAGAAAGGGTGGTGTCCCATATAATTTGCATCGAGCTGGGCCACGCAACACATTTGGTGCCTGAAGGTGCTCCAGATCTTTAAAATTTTAACTACGTCCCTGGTCTGAGTCTATTTTCCCAATCTAGGGGATGCAATGCTGCTTAACTTAAACATATTTGATTTTATTTTGCCACCCCTGGTGGCTGTGCCGCCCTAGGCCATGGCCTAGGTGGCCTAGTGGGAAATCCAGCCCTAACCTCAAGGACTCCAAGCTATAGCACAAGCAATAAGGTGATTTAAAGGGTATGTCCACCCTAAAATTAAAAGTTTTCTATAGTGTAGCTTCCCCTCTCCCAACCAAAACCGCATTGAGTATTTGTAAAAAAACGTCCGCACAAACTTACTTACCAGACAGGTTCCCTCAGCTTCAGACTCCAATGCAATTTCCGGGAACTGAGTTGCATTGGGGGCTGAGAGTCAGCCAATCACAGACGCGGCTGCCGGCTATTGATTTAGCTGAGGGACCCTGGTCTGGTAAGTAAGATTGTGCACACTTTTTTTTACAAACAAATCATACGGTTATGCGGTTAGGATTGGGATGGGAAAGCTACACTATAGCAAAAGGGTTTCATGGTAAGATAAAAGTGCAGCGCAGATGGATCTGAATGGTGGGAGGGAGGGGGGAATTGGCTCCACAGCGCATGCCTGAATACTTACAGAGGACAGAGAAGAGGCAGAACACAAGCAGTAAGGTGATGGAAGCGCACACTGTTCCTCAGAATAATCTGTTTATTGCATCACACAAACATACAACATTTCAGAGATCGCTATGTCTCCTTCATCATCACACCTGACATAGCGATCTCTGAAATGTTGTATGTTTGTGTGATGCAATAAACAGATTATTCTGAGGAACAGTGTGCGCTTCCATCACCTTATTGCTTGTGTTCTGCCTCTTCTCTGTCCTCTGTAAGTATTCAAGCATGCGCTGTGGAGCCAATTCCCCCCTCCCTCCCACCATTCAGATCCATCTGCGCTGCACTTTTATCTTACCATGAAACCCTTTTTTACTATAGTGTAGCTTCCCCATCCCAATCCTAACCACATAACCGTATGATTTGTTGTAAAAAAAAGTGTGCACTATCTTACTTACCAGACCAGGGTCCCTCAGCTAAATCAATAGCCGGCAGCCGCGGCTGTGATTGGCTGACTCTCAGCCCCCAATGCAACTCAGTTCCCGGAAATTGCATTGGAGTCTGAAGCTGAGGGAACCTGTCTGGTAAGTAAGTTTGTGCGGACGTTTTTTTACAAATACTCAATGCGGTTTTGGTTGGGAGAGGGGAAGCTACACTATAGAAAACTTTTAATTTTAGGGTGGACATACCCTTTAAATAACAAAGCAATTTTTTGCAAATGAGCTAATGCAACATTACTTGGGTATCTACATTCCCATACCACAGTGTCAGCAAATAACTAACTCATTTAGCTTTTTCACACAGCAATAAAATGTCTTGATCCAATCTTGAGCTTGAATGCAGTTTATCTAAAGTTGACCTTCTCCTCTTGTCACATAAGTGACTGTTTTACTTCTGTACATTTTCTTGGTGAAAGATCAAGAATGTGGTGAGAATTATTTTGATGTCACTTCATCATGAATGTGACTTGAAAACTTTTTTCATTATAAAGTGTGATTAGTTTTAGAGTATTTCTAGCACTAATACAAAGCAGACAACAGAGATTTCCAGTTAGTCATAGATAATAATGTGTGCATTTTGGGACCACAACCAAGTGCATAGTGCGCCAAAAGACCTTAAGTTTAGGAGTTATTTCGGTTTCTTTTACAAATATATGTCGTAATTCAATGCTGATTCCTGCCATAAAGTTGCTACTACTTTTCCCATAGAAAATTCTGTATAGTTAAAGGGCATGGCTACCCCAAAAACTAAAACTGAACCCCATACTAGCCCCACTGTGTAGTGTTAAAAAATCCTTACCATACATCTCTGCTCCAAAGGGTTCTCCTGCATTGACTATCCAAATCCAGGAAACTGAAGAGTAGGAGCTGTCTTCCTCTGTGATGGGTTTCTGCCTCCTCCTTGTCCTCTAAGAGGACAATGGCATGTGCAGGGGGGCCTTTTTCCCCCTTTCCTCCACCCCTGTATAGCCTTCTTTGTTACTGGTTGCCCTACCTCTAAAAGATCTTCACACATTGAAGGGCACCCTAGCCCACCCCAAACCGCTAAGTGCATTTGTTTAAAAAAGCTGCAGAACTCTACTTACAATCCAATCATATACGTGGCTGTCGGGCCGGCTCCCTACTTGCAGTTCCCACAAGCAGAGGGATGAGATCAGAGTGCTGGGGGATCAAAAGATTGTAAGTAGAGTTCTGCAGCCTTTTTTTTAACAAACAATCCTAGCAGTTGCGGGTGGGCTAGGGTCCTCTACAGTATGTTAAAATTTTATTTTGCAGGTGGACATGCTCTTTAAAGGACCACTTTATCAACAATATAAACTATTTATCTAGATCAATTGGAGTTCTTGAAGGCATCTCGCTAGTCATCCCACACAAAATGAATAATTTCTTTAAATGCTAACACCAACATTTACAGCAGAAACTTGCAAAGCAACAGAATTACCTGCTTTTTCCATATTCAGGAATCAGGGGTGTTGATAGGTATGTTAAGTGCATTTTAAAAGGTATGTTAGGTGCAACCCCCTGAAAGAGGCAATTTCACATGGCTTTCTCTAAGCTAATTCTAATAATAAATCAGTTACTATTTCTCATAGTTTACATATTTGCCACAACAAATTATTACTTGGTTTAATTTTTATATTTTCTTTCATATGTTTTCAAAAAATGCAAAGATATAATTGGAAAGATTACACACAAAAAAAATATACAGGCACATGTTAGACTCTTGGACTAACTAGATAATAATGCAAATAAGCACACTGTGTCCTCTACTGGAAACCTGTAGTTTACACATTTCACATGTTGCACTCAAACACTGAGTATATTTTTTTCCTCATGCCCAGGAAAGAAAAGCATTGGCAGTTAAAACTATTTTATTATTTGTCTCTAAGGCTGGGTACACATAACGCGCAGACAGCCGCCCCACACAAGGAGATATTCAGGGGCACTTCTAGGGTTTTTGCTGCCTGAGCCAAACTTTTGAATGCCCCCCTTCGCGTGCCACTGCATTAAAGTGGGTGTGGCTTTGTCAATGGGTGTGGTTTTGCCAATGGCCGTGGCTTCGCTGGTGGGTGTGGGTAAAATTTTACGATTTTGAACTTCCTATTAAATAGGTATTTAAACAGGTTCTCAGACAGTCAATTACCAATAATGTAAATTACTAGAAACAGATATTACATCCCTTTCTCAAACAGCTTGTGTTCCCACTACCATATTTAACAAAGCAATTTTTTGCAAATGAGCTAATGCAACATTACTTGGGTATCTACATTCCCATACCACAGTGTCAGCAAATAACTAACTCATTTAGCTTTTTCACACAGCAATAAAATGTCTTGATCCAATCTTGAGCTTGAATGCAGTTTATCTAAAGTTGACCTTCTCCTCTTGTCACATAAGTGACTGTTTTACTTCTGTACATTTTCTTGGTGAAAGATCAAGAATGTGGTGAGAATTATTTTGATGTCACTTCATCATGAATGTGACTTGAAAACTTTTTTCATTATAAAGTGTGATTAGTTTTAGAGTATTTCTAGCACTAATACAAAGCAGACAACAGAGATTTCCAGTTAGTCATAGATAATAATGTGTGCATTTTGGGACCACAACCAAGTGCATAGTGCGCCAAAAGACCTTAAGTTTAGGAGTTATTTCGGTTTCTTTTACAAATATATGTCGTAATTCAATGCTGATTCCTGCCATAAAGTTGCTACTACTTTTCCCATAGAAAATTCTGTATAGTTAAAGGGCATGGCTACCCCAAAAACTAAAACTGAACCCCATACTAGCCCCACTGTGTAGTGTTAAAAAATCCTTACCATACATCTCTGCTCCAAAGGGTTCTCCTGCATTGACTATCCAAATCCAGGAAACTGAAGAGTAGGAGCTGTCTTCCTCTGTGATGGGTTTCTGCCTCCTCCTTGTCCTCTAAGAGGACAATGGCATGTGCAGGGGGGCCTTTTTCCCCCTTTCCTCCACCCCTGTATAGCCTTCTTTGTTACTGGTTGCCCTACCTCTAAAAGATCTTCACACATTGAAGGGCACCCTAGCCCACCCCAAACCGCTAAGTGCATTTGTTTAAAAAAGCTGCAGAACTCTAATTACAATCCAATCATATACGTGGCTGTCGGGCCGGCTCCCTATTTGCAGTTCCCACAAGCAGAGGGATGAGATCAGAGTGCTGGGGGATCAAAAGATTGTAAGTAGAGTTCTGCAGCCTTTTTTTTAACAAACAATCCTAGCAGTTGCGGGTGGGCTAGGGTCCTCTACAGTATGTTAAAATTTTATTTTGCAGGTGGACATGCTCTTTAAAGGACCACTTTATCAAAAATATAAACTATTTATCTAGATCAATTGGAGTTCTTGAAGGCATCTCGCTAGTCATCCCACACATAATGAATAATTTCTTTAAATGCTAACACCAACATTTACAGCAGAAACTTGCAAAGCAACAGAATTACCTGCTTTTTCCATATTCAGGAATCAGGGGTGTTGATAGGTATGTTAAGTGCATTTTAAAAGGTATGTTAGGTGCAACCCCCTGAAAGAGGCAATTTCACATGGCTTTCTCTAAGCTAATTCTAATAATAAATCAGTTACTATTTCTCATAGTTTACATATTTGCCACAACAAATTATTACTTGGTTTAATTTTTATATTTTCTTTCATATGTTTTCAAAAAATGCAAAGATATAATTGGAAAGATTACACACAAAAAAAATATACAGGCACATGTTAGACTCTTGGACTAACTAGATAATAATGCAAATAAGCACACTGTGTCCTCTACTGGAAACCTGTAGTTTACACATTTCACATGTTGCACTCAAACACTGAGTATATTTTTTTCCTCATGCCCAGGAAAGAAAAGCATTGGCAGTTAAAACTATTTTATTATTTGTCTCTAAGGCTGGGTACACATAACGCGCAGACAGCCGCCCCACACAAGGAGATATTCAGGGGCACTTCTAGGGTTTTTGCTGCCTGAGCCAAACTTTTGAATGCCCCCCTTCGCGTGCCACTGCATTAAAGTGGGTGTGGCTTTGTCAATGGGTGTGGTTTTGCCAATGGCCGTGGCTTCGCTGGTGGGTGTGGGTAAAATTTTACGATTTTGAACTTCCTATTAAATAGGTATTTAAACAGGTTCTCAGACAGTCAATTACCAATAATGTAAATTACTAGAAACAGATATTACATCCCTTTCTCAAACAGCTTGTGTTCCCACTACCATATTGCTCCTTTCAGGTTTTAGTTGACCAAAATAACTTCTTTTATAGCCTGTGCTATATCTGTTGGTTCAACTGTTACAATACATTAAAAATGCCATACTTTCTGTAGTATAAAAGATTCTAGACTTACCTAGCCTTACAAACTAAAGCTAACTTAACCATATAAACTGTCAAAGTGGAGTTGAAGCAACTTCAAAGTACCGTGTATTGGAGTCATGAGAGCTGCACTCACACTCATGCACGTTTACTAGTTAAGTATTTTTTTCACCACTACCTGTCTGCCGCCTTTCTTCTTCAGTGCAGAGGTGTTGCCTGAGACAAATGTCTCACTCTGCCTAATGGTAGATGTGGCCCTGGAGATATTTTTGGCCGACCGAAAGTGCTGTAAATATCTTCTGGTGTGTACCCAGTCTAAAAGCAATGGTTTAAACTAGGACATGGGATTTCTTTCTCATTTTGACTAATTGATTTTTCCCCTGGTTTGCCCTTTTTCCCTCCTTCTCTCTACCCGCCCCTTCCCATTCTCTTAACCACTACACATTTCTTTTATCTCTCTTCTTACATTTTATTACCTCTACACTTTTCTTGGCACATTTCGCTCTTAATTTTTTTTCTCCCTGCTTTCTCTCCTCCCTTCATTTTTTTGCTTATCTTGTTATCTCATAGGAATTAGCTTTTTACTTTCTGATAAACCTTTGTTAAAATCAGTACTGCTCTGACCTGATGATGAGTGTATGTCCGGGTACACACCACTGAATATTTCGGGCAGACCGACCGATGTGGCCATGTCTTGGTCAGTCGGCAATATTGTATGGTGTAGGTGGGGGACCGCACAATTGGGTGCGGTGAACTGTTTGCGCTGCAACTTTTGCGAACTGTGAGGCAGCTTATTTTGGCCAGTGTGTACCCAGCCTATAGCTTGTCAAGTAAATAAACTGTTAATCCAAAGACAAAGTATTACAGTATTTTCTTACTATATTACTACTAAATTGGACTGATATGGTACAACAATCAGTTTTTGTACTATTTTTTTCCTCTACACCTCATTCTCCTTGCTGTGCATTTCTTATTATATTACTGAGAACAGAGTCAAACTCAAAACCTGTTCCACTTGAGACAACAAACCCACAAAAAAAGCTGTTTCCTTGATATGCATAACCAAACTAAAACCAATAGGTAAAAGTAAAGCCATGTGTTTTAATTTGTTATCCCTTTGCATAGAAACTAATTTGTAAATCTCCTTTTACTATCAATATAGGCATCTTTGTGAGAAAATGAGAAGGAAGATAATAGGAAAGGGATTTGGCATTTTGACATATCTAGTGAAATGAGACAAAAGAAAATGCCTCCCCTTACTAACAGGGATAAATGTTTTAAACCTGTGACATATACCTGATGCCTAGGGATTCCTGTCAAAACCAATCGTTGTATTTTAACATGGTGACAGCCTAAATATTACACCGTGATAACAATATTCCTTTCCATGAGAGTTCCTTTTATTATAAAAAAAATATTTTTAATCACAGTCCATGCACAGTAAACTTGGGGTCGTTGTGTAATGCGTTAAGAAATATACACTTTATTAATTAGGCTAGTCCATATATAAATGGAACATGTGTACTCCAGGGGGAGAGGGTCTTACGCGTTTCACAACATTTCTTCCTCAGAGAAGAGAGGAAAAAGGTCATAGTAAATAATACCAATCGGCTTTTGGCTGGCGCATACTAGGGTTTTGGGTTTTTTTGGGGGGGGTTCCATTGGAACTCATGTAAATTGGCAGAGACTGAATAAACTGGTCACCTATAACATCATAAGAATATTCAGTTTGGCCAACTCCAATAACAGAAAATATATGCTGAGCCCCAATTTAAAAAGTTATTGCATCAGGCGCTGGGCACATGCCCCAGTCGTAATTCCCGGTGCCCCGTGTCTTGGCACAGGTTAGATTAGAAAAACAAAGCTTAGGGCAATTTTAATTATCTACCAGTCAGTACGGGCACTTATATTTATTTTATTTATTTATCAGTCTGTGGGGGCACTTATATTTATTTACAACTCTGTGGCTGGGGCATTTATAATTTCCAGTTTATATCTCTCAGTCTATCTATCTATTTATCTGCCTGTCTATATGTCTGTATACCTGTCTGTCTCTCTTTAAATTTCCTATCTATCTGTTGGTGCATCTGTCTATCTTAATGTTTCTGCCTGTCTGTGTCTCTCTTTATCTTTCTTTCTATCCAGTACCTAATAAGTGTAGCTTAATTTGGAGGGAGAAAGGGTGGTGTCCCATATAATTTTGCATCGAGCTGGGCCACGCAACACATTTGGTGCCTGAAGGTGCTCCAGATCTTTTAAAATTTTAACTACGTCCCTGGTCTGAGTCTATTTTCACCAATATAACTTATAGTTATAGAATGCCAAGTCCACCTGTGGAACATTCTCATATTAATAACTAATCTCACATCTACAAGCTATGGGTGCTATGGAGCTAGGTGGGACTTTTGTAATTGTTCTCTGGCTGTGGGCAGAGTTTTTATGGGGCTTGGTTGATTTCCTACCGTGTCTCGACTTCCCACGTTAGCAATGTGAATATATCCTAATGTGTTAAAAAAAAAACTTTTTTCTGTCCTTTAATGAATATACCCCAAGAATGGAAACTTTGATTTTTATAGAAAGGAACTCAGTAATTATAGAATGACATTTCCACATACCATACTGACAACCTGACAATTATGTATTAATTGAAAAAAAACACCTCCGACAACTGAACAGGTTATAATTATTCTATTTAAAACCTATGCACTCTTCTATGGAGTTTTGAAGCCCTGCAGTTACCAACTTTGACACATATATAAACAGTGTTTTTGTGCACAGAGATTTATTATATTTCATAGTGCCAAACTTCATTGAGAAATGCAGTTAAATCCCCATCAAAGTACATTAAAGAATGCGGACTGGAAGCCAGCCAGGGTAGCATTCATACACATGAACTGTCTGCCTATCCTGATTTAGTGCTTTCACTGGGCTTCTATCACTGCTAAACCTTTTCTTGGATGAAGACAATGAATTATACACCTAAAATTCACCAGAACTTAATCATCTGGATCCTGGACTGTGAAAGGAAGTTTCAAAATAAAAGTCACCAAGTCGACGAACTAATCCAATATATGATTGAATCCTCTTTTTCCATTGTTGTGTAGTAAAAACTCTGATTTCCTAGACATTTCACCTAACTCTGTTGTCTCAATTCTGCATCTGTTGGTGCTAAATGAGCAATAAAATAGCAATCTGCTGTCACACTTAATCAGATTCACATGTAACCTAAATTGAAGCTGTATGCAGTATTGCCTGCGGGGAGAATCACTAGCCTTTGCCTGATCCATTGCTGGCATTTTAATATAACAGCCAAAGGGAATTTAGAGAGAATTGTACCTGTCACTGGATTGGTTTAATGATGACTTTTTCTGGGCACTTCTTATGAGAGCTGAACTTTTTCTGGAAACGGGCGTAGAAATGCTGATCTATAAATACCCATACATTCCTAAAGAGATCACATGAAAATATTGCTTTAAAAGACCTTAAGCCTAAAAACATATATTCCCCTGACAACCTATAGCTTAAAAATTGATTTCTAAAGTGATCTATCCTTTGACTTTTTATATAGTTATTAAACAAAGGTTTATCTATTTAAAATCAATACAATCTTTCAGTAAAGAAAGTAATCCAGTCGCATTCAGTTTTCCTTCCCCTTTCTAGTTAGCCCAGAAAGATGTACATTAGCTAATTAGAGAATCCCCCTCTCTCTCTTTATGGTTAGATTACACTGAGCAAGCCTAAGCTCAGTGAGATGTGGAAATGACAGCAAGTACAAGTGTTTCTTTACTGAAATATTTTGTGCATATTTCTGCACAAAATATAACCAAGAATGAATGTTGATATATCATTTTAATAAAAATATTTTCTCTGCTATATGTCACCATAAAATGTGTTTTAGGCTTGCTATAGTTGTTATATCCAATACTGTATGTTTAACTGCTCGTTTAGAAACCACTGTTTGTTAAGTTTGTTTGCTGCACACCATTCCACTATTGTAAATGCTTCTTAGGCTGAGGCCACACTGCAACGCACAGGAATCGCGCACAAAATCGCGAGCGTTATCACACGCGATTGTGTGCGCGATTCTTGCGTGTTTCGCGCTCGCGTTTTGCGCATGCGTTTTCGCCTTTTCACGTTATGGACACGCATGCATTAACGCACCAAAAATGGTGAACGCATGCGTTACCATAACGCGAACGGACGTGCAACCGCATGCGCATCGGAAATTGCGGGAATTTTTGCGTTCCCGCGATTTCCATTTTAGCGAAAATCGCGAGCGAAAAACGCGCTAGTGTGGCCCAGCCCTTAATGTTCCCTTTTATATGGATATATATTCACTCACTTGTATTAATAGGGAGGCCCGAGTGTAAAATACCCCGGACCTATCGCTTCCCCTTCACCCTGTTCTCCAATTTTCACTTAAAAGGTAGTAACACAGTGCAAACGTATTGTTAAGACTCACCCCTCTGCTGGGTTGATCCGGGTGCCACAAGAGCCCCAGACCCGTCACTTGGATCCACTCCGTATACTTGTAATATGATAAAGGACTCTCGGTTCCCAACAAACAGCTCCTCGGCACTTCAGTTCAAATCAAATTTCTTTATTATACATACATGTTTAAAAATGAGACCGCCTGACGCGTTTCGGGAACGTGTGTCAGGCGGTTCTGCATTTTTAAACATGTATGTATAATAAAGAAATTTGATTTGAACTGAAGTGCCGAGGAGCTGTTTGTTGGGAACCGAGAGTCCTTTATCATATTATAAGTATTGCTGTAGTTGTTCTTTAAAATACAGTGAGAGGGTTATTCAATAAAGTTCTTATCGTTTAAAATGGTGCTAGTTTTGCCCCAACCAATCAGATTTTAGCTTTCAAATGTTAAATAAGTTCTGATTGGTTGCAACAAAATTAGCACCATTTTACACGATAAGAACTTTTATTGAATCTCCCTGAGTATGCCCAGCTACAATCTATAGGAAGTTCCCTATCTGAAAGAACAGTTCATTAGTAATTAGCATATTTGAAAACCAAAACCCATGGGCTGCACACAGAGATGAGTGGTCTGCAGGGGTTAATCGGGGATTAGTTAGCAATTCAGTTACAAACCTAAGAAACTTTCTTTTCCCATAAGGTCAGATAGTGTCAATTGAATACCACAGGTCCGGCTAATCTACCTGCTGGGAACAGCAGGAAGCTCATCTGCATGCCTAAAGTTTTTCTAATCCTTCATTCTTCCCACGTGAGCTGTGTTGGCAACTCAGCAAGAAATCCTCCATGTATACTCTACATTCTAGTTCTGAGTTTGTCAGTGTTATCTATAATGATAGCCAAAATAATATGTAATATTTACACACTAACCTGCAATTTTGACTATGCAGTTGAGTTTACAAAGAGAGACAACATGTTTGTGTGGTGTTTTTTCTGCCACAGAGGAGCCCAGCCTATCCTGTCTCTTGCTGGGTCCAAAGTTTGTTTTTCAGAAATGAAGAATTTAGAATAACTGGAAGAAAAGTTCTAGAAAAACAAACTTTTCTTCTGTTTCTTTTAAGAATCAACATAGGAAATGGGGAGCGCAACAAAAACATATTTGTTAGGATATTGTACCTCTTTCACTACAAAGAAGTGTAAACAAAAATGCATCGCTTTAGTACATGGCAATTATGTAGCTGCAGAGTATAGTAAGGTTTGTGTCATGGCCGTGTTTATAACTCGTGTCGTGGTGGAATTTAATATTCAGTAAAATATTCTGATTGAATTATTGATATAATTGCTGTAGTATTCTCAGAATAGTGGAATATTGATGGAACACTTCTGTGGGCCTACAAATGCCCATACATTTTTTGATCATTTTGTTGCTTTACTTAAGGCAATTAGGATTTCTCATATTACTTTTATCCAGGAGATTTCTGTATGACTATTACTATAATACCGTAATGGAATTGCCTGCTTTTTGACTTTATGGCTTTATAATATCCTCTTCCTTAAGCTAGGTACACACAGTACAGATTTCTGAAAGATGACAGACAGGATCTGCAAGATCCTGTCTGCCATCTTTCAAAGATCTGCATACACACAGTCCCAAGCGTTCTCCCTATGAACTTCATAGGGAGAACGCTCGGGACTGTGTGTTTTCATTGGCCGCGCTAGACTCCTCTATAGGGAGTCTAGCGCGGCCAATGGAAATTTTCGGCCTTTCTCGAACAAGCGTTCGGCCGACCCGATCGTATGGCGGCCGCGTGCTCGTTCGGGAAACGAACGTACACACATAACAATAAAGCCCCGTCCTGGATACCTAAGGAGGCCAGGATCTGAAGAAGTAGAGGGTGGTCAACAGTATCAAAAGCAGAGGACAGATCAAGAAGAATGAGAAAAGAGTAGTGACCTTTAGATTTAGTAAATCATTGGTAACTTTAGTGAGGGCAGTTTCCGTGGAGTGGTTAGGGTGGAAGCCTGACTGGAGGTGGTCAAAGAGAGAGTTAGCAGACAGGTGACTGACCAGGTCAGCATAGGCATGTCTTTCCAGTAGTTTGGAAGCAAAAGGGAGAAGGGAGACGGGCCGGTAGCTGGAGAGAGCAGACGGGTCAAGGGAGGGTTTTTTAGGTATAGGGGATACAACGGCATGTTTAAATATAGAGGGAAAAATACCAGTGGATAGGGACAAGTTAAAGAGAGGGGTTAGGGCTGGAATGAAGGAAGAGGAGAGGGGGGGAATAAGATGAGAGGGAATGGGGTCAAGGGGGCAGGTGGTGAGACGTGTCCTGGATAGGAGAGATGAAAGACCCTGTTTTGTTATAGTGGTGAAGCTCGTTAGGGGGCAAGTAAAGGGATTAACCAATGAAGGGAGGCTAAACATTGCAGTGGTAGGGGTAGCGATGGAGGTTGTGAGCAATGAAGGGAGGTTGGGCAGAGCAATGGTAGTGGTTGGAAGCTGTAGGGAGGAGCTAGGGCGCACAGGAAAACCACTTCGGATGTTTTTGATTTTCTCTGGGAAATATGAGGCTATTTCATCAGCCAATAGATAGTGGGTAGGCGGAGGAGGTGGCGAACAGAGCAGGGAGTTGAATACTTTGAAGAGCTGTTTGGGGTTATGGGATTGGGAGGATATGAGTGAAGAGAAGTAGTTTTGTTTGGCAAGGGACAAAGCACCCCTAATCCGACAAAGGGCACTTTTAAATTAGTAAGTCGATATTTTTGTTACTCTTGCGCCAGCGGCGCTCGGCTATACGGGATTGCCTTTTCAACTTTTAAATCTGGTTCGTAAGCCATGGTTGTGGGTTCTTGCGACCAAGGCGACGGGTGGATAAGGGAGCAACAGAGTCGAGGGCATTAGAAGCAATGTTATGGTAGTGGACAGCTGCAAGATTAGGGTTAGGGAAGGAGAGTTAAGTTGTTGGAGAGGGACAGAGAGCGAATTCGGGTCGAGATTACGCAGGTCCCTGCATCTGTACGTTTGGTTGTTAGGGGTTACGGCTGGGACAGATGACACAAGATTACAGATGACACGAACTGTGTATGTTTTCAACTAAGCACCATAATAACAAGGCCAAACCAGTGAAAAGTAAAATAAGGGTTCTTGGTGCTACAAGGGTCACACACGCACACTCATCTATATATGTTCTTTAGTAAAGAAAAGAAAAAAAACAGGAATAGGTTTCCCCTTCTCTCATTCATCAAAGTCATCAAAAGTCCCACAAGAGGATCTTTGAGGTAAACCATGTAATCCATCAAGCTGTGATCAGTAATAAAGCAAGCTGCAGGTGATTTAGTATCACATCAGGCTGGCGGTGCTGAGGTCATCTTACATAATTTCCTTGCCAGCACTTTCTAGGTATCAGAGATCTGTGCTTTGGTCTAGAGAAGTCGCTATATTGAATGTTAAACAAACACTGTAGACTCTGTTTTGAAAGTATAACCAAACGATTAGTTTTAAAAAGAAAATGTATACTTGCTTATAAATTCTGTGGGAAAAAATACAAAGGAGAACATGAAAAAACTCCAGTCATTGCCCATGCACCAAAATAGTTTTACAATGATAATTGCGTCAGAAAGAATTATTTTGTACTGTAGCTAAGAAACTACAGTGACTTTCAATATCCACTTATACAGTATTCTGAACCAAAGATAAGAAAATGCATTCTGGGAGTAAAAATGTTGTTTATTGTTAATAATTGCTTTAATCTGATCTTTGTTATCTCTAGAAGAGAAAACTATTGTATGAACTTTTTTATGCACAGAAATTAATTTGTAAAAAGCCACAGAAGGTATTCCAACAGCAATGTTCCCTCTAAGCTGTGAGCACACAGAAATCTGCCGGGATGTTAGAACTGCGATGTGTAGCGGCACTAAAATCCACATATATCTACGTACACAACGAATTTGAAATTAGAAATACAATTTTTGACAGTTTTTCATTTTAAATATTTTTATTCTTTCGGGGAGAGTTGATTTCTTCTGTTACCCAAAAACATTAGGCTTGCTATAAAGTTCATACATACAGTATGTTTGTGACACAAATACCAATACAAAAAGTCAATAACTGATTGATACTAAGGAACAATCTGAAAAGATTAACAAATGTCAGGCCACTAGATTGTTCAGTAATTGTACAGTAATTGTGTACAAGGCTTAAGGCTTGCAACACTTTCAGAAGGACTGAGGGCTGATGAATGACTAACTGAATCATGTAATTTTATACTTTTGTTTTCCTGCAGATAGCACACTGGGGGAAAGTTATCACATAGCTATACAGTAAGAAATAGGGTAATATCAAGTTGGAGGATTCCATTGCTACTTTAGGATCAGAGGGGTGATGTGATATTACCTTAACAAAAATCATATCTTATGATGGAGATTCTGGGGAAGATGTATGAATCAGTAGTTACAAAGGTCACTAAAATAAATATGACATGGGTTATTTTCCCTTTCATTTAAATTTATAGGAACAACATTGTTCTTGGTAAACCAGAGAATGTACCCTTTGAAGTGACATAGTAATTACCTTTGTTCTTTTCTTTAAAAGCTGCATTCATGCTATTATGTTTTTATATCAAAATGATTCAGAACCAAAATCTTGTCATATACTTTGGCAATAAAATGAAATATTAGAGGCTTCAGGTTCCAATTTAAGAACAGGATTTTTTCTATTTTAACAAACCAACCTATATAACTGGACATGGTAAAATGTGCCAAAAATTCACTTCATTTTTAATGTCATATGAATATTTTTGTCTATGTGACAGAACATCCATCACGCCTGTACATTTCTATGCAGTCTCAGTCAAAGTCACTGGGGAAACCACTTGATAAACAGCTGATCATAACAAAACTAAATGCTTACTAACATAATGTCGCAGTTAATTCCCATACCTTGGCAATGTTGCTTGCAAGTCAATAGGCAGCAAGCCAAGCCCACCCGACCCAAAAGAAATAAAATATTACATTCTTTTCTTTGACAACCCAACAGCTTATCACTGTATAAGAACTTCAGATAGATACAGTAAGAAAACACAAACACTTATTACTTCTTACATAGTAACCAGTTTGCTACATTTAGGTTACTTTCTCTTTATTAACTCATTAATATATGGAACGGAGACTTCTGGGTAATTTCCATGTTTCTATGGTAGCCCTTAGGAAATGCTTTACCTATTAAAAGGTTTTTACAGAATTCCACAAGCTAAATGCAAAACCAATCACAGACGCGGCTGCCGGCTGCTCACAACGACAAAGGAGAGAGGTATGGTAAGTAATGATCGGGGGACTTTCTGGTAATATAATTATAGTGGTTGGGGCTGGGGGAACATGAACTATATTATATAAAAACGAATTTATGCTAGGGGGAGGGAGACCAAAGCGGGTGGGAGGGGGGGGCTCTCCTGCGCATGCCTCAAACATTGTCGAGGTTGAGGCAGACGCAGGAGCAGGACAGATCCTACACTGCAGTTTCCTGGACTTTGGAGGGGCATAGCAGGAGAACCATTTGCAGCAGAAATGTAAGGTAATGATTTTATTAAACTACAGAGTGGGGCCAGTATGGGGTTCAATTATAGTTTTGGGGGTGGCCATGCCCTTTAAAACTTAAACTATAGCGTTAGTAACAGTCCCACCTTCCCATATGTACTCAAACATTTTATTTGTTAACAAATGTAATGAGAAACAAACTAGAAGATACCCTGGGCCACAGTCTGATTAAATATCCAATAATGTGTTATATTTAAAATTAGGGTATCTTTACTCTACAAAATCGAAAAATAGTACCTTTAGATATGAGACGAGTACATATATTCAGGGTTTTACTAACTATGTACTTACTTTATCAGCTGGCACAATATTGGACCACAAAATAATTCTACAGGATTTCAATCTTGTCTTAAATGGTTACGTAGTTACGTTAAAACTGTGTTTACAAATATATTATCTACTATTTCAGGCTGTTGTAAAAAAAAAAAAAATAGAAGTCCTTAACAAAAGCTTGGGGATGCATATAACATTAGTATATAATTCTCTCATTCCTGGCCCAGATGATATTTTAATGAATGGAAATTTTGGAAAATCTTGAGCAAGTTATTTGGTTGATTAAACATTGTTTGTGTTAATAAAGTGTATTATTTTTGAGATCTGATAGCTCAAAACAGGGTGGATTTTTTTTTTAGCTTAACTGTGTATTATTATTATGAATTCTTTGGCAATGTAAGTGTGTTTTCTGCCAATCCGCCTCTCCATTTGCATTAGAAAACTGTTGTGTTGCCAGTGCTGGCACATTCTCAAAGTGAATGGAGCAGCTGCACAACCCCAGAGGTTTAGAGGTAAAGTAAAGCAGCTCACAGTAAAGTAAGGTAAGTATTAATTGTTGTGTTTTATTTTTATGAATACAGTATTCTGTCAACATTTATAGCAGAATCTGCTGAAATACGTTTTCTAATATTTAGTTTCCTTTAACCATAAAAAACTCATATGTCAGTTTCCAAAATGTATTTGCCAAATCCAGGTGCAAACAGGTTTGTTTAGTAACAGAATCTTTTTGTATAAGTTATAGCTGGTTTGTTAGTTATGTGTCACACAAAGTGGCACTTAAACCAATACACTTCAAAATAACATGAAAATAGAAGGACCTGTGTGCTGTTCTTACAAAAGCACACAGCTTCACAAAGGTCTTTCTGCTCAGCAGTACAGCCAAACCTTTAAATCAACAATATTTCAATATTTCATTAACAGTTAAGGTTTGTTTTAGTGCAGCGCACACACACGCTGACATTCATTACTGCTAACCTTTCATAATGTAGATTGCGCTGTGATTAGATCCATTTGTTGCATAGTGTCATCTACCGGGATTTCAGTTTTTACATAAATGTTCATAAAGCTTTACAAACTCCATACAGCTGCTCTAATAAGATAATAAAGACACCAAAGCTGTAACAGTCTGTCACAAACATCAATGAAAACACACTGATATGCTGCTTCACAGATAGATGGAGTACATAACCTGACAGCCATCATACACATCATGGCATCTGGAATTTTTTCTGGTGATGTCATAAATAAAAAAATTCTAAACAAAAAAAATATTTGTTGTTGGCCTCGTTACCTTACCCATTCTGTGTCTTCCAATACATGCTATCTCTGTGTATGTTAAATCAAATCATTTCCATTCCAGCGAGCGAGCGGGTAAGTTTTTACCTTGTCTCCTGGCTCCTGTGTGTTCTATTGAAGAAAGGAAAGGTAAGGCACAGCTCCTTTACCTCCCGTTCTTCAATAGAATGGATTCACAAAACTTAGAAAAACGAGTGGGAGATACCCTTAAGATAGACACTTAAATCTGCTGGGTAAGAGGGAGGAACATTTGTCCCGAGCAAGCGCTCGGCGGAACAAATGTCCGTACTAGGGAACCACCCCGATCGATTGGGATTGTTCGACAGTCCGATCGTGGGCTGGTCACGGCCGGCTGCTCCACAGGAGAATTTTTCAGCTGATCGGGCGGTCGGTCAGCTGAAAATATCTTCAGGTGTTCTACCCACCTTAGGTTGCATACATACAAGCCAACCCTGGTCAAATATTCTTATCAGACAGATACAATTGATAAACTTTTACAGATTTGATGCCTTTTTTGTGTAAACAGATTGACAGTACAGAGAGTCGTGATATTACTGCCCCCTTTCCCGCTGTGTGAGCTTTTGCAAATCCCCCCCTGCACCTTGCTGTAATATGCTAATGGGACTTTCCAGGGTACTTAATGCCAACAGATTCTTGTACAAGTCACTCTGAATTGAGAAAGCCAGTCGGATGACTAGCGAAACGTCTTCAAGAAACTAAACTTTAAGTTCAGTTGATCTAATTGAATACAACAAATATGTAAAGGGTATATTAACCCTTAAAATAATTTTTTTCCGAAAGTTTGTCCACCCCCCAACTTATGTTTGCCCGATTGCGGCCCACTGTGTAGTGTGGAAAAATCCTTACCTTTCTCCTTGTTCCTTATGGGTGTCCTGCAGTGCCTTCTGAAAATCTAGAAGTGAAGAGTGAGCCCTTCCTGTGTGTAATCGAAATCTGCCCCTTCCCTGTCCTTCCTAGAGGATTCGGCATGCCAGGGGAGCTTCTCCCCCTCCATCCGGATCATCAGCACTGCTTTAATATTTTAAACTAAATTAACTTTGCTTAAGTGTAGTGGGCCCCCTCCCCAACCCTAAATGCCATGTATAATTTAAGTTTAAAAAGTGCAGACCAAATAGATTTATCGGACCTCGTTCCTTTTGGTTTTTTCAATAAGCTGGCAGCACGTCTGTGATGGCTGAATTCAGCCAATCACAGACGCGGCTGCCGTCCAGCCCTTGCTTACTGCGCTCCCTGATATACGATGCCAGACAGAGGCCGAAGGAATGAGGTTGGGTAAGTTGATTCTGGGCACATTTTAAAACTTAAAACCCTAGTGTTTAGGGTTGTAGGGTTGTCCCTACGCTAACAGAAAATTTTAGATTTTTGGGTGGGAGATACCCTTTAACCCTACCTCTTCACAAATGTAAAGCTCTGCCAAGTATTTCATAGAATAGGAGATTTACTGGTTCTACATGTAGATTTCTCTCTAATATACATTCAACCTCTGACACTCCTAAATCAGTGTAATAATCCCTTATAATACATTGGCATAATTGGGTAATGCCATTTGTATAGATGTATTTTAGATTTGCCCATTTGCACGGATTACTCTGTGGACTGATTAGGCCACAGGCTGATTAATGATATGGCCTTCTAGGAAGGCTATAGTTAAACATATTTTGTAATTACAAGAACAGTAAATGTTAACATAATGCCATAAATTTAAGTCTTCCTCTCAAATTTCATGTGTATTTTTAACAGTGAACAGCTTATGTAGAATTCAGGCTCAATTAGGTCTCCAGCAGTATTGAGTAATGCTAATTACTTTTCATGGCTTACCTACATTATAGTATTGCATCCCTAAGCTGACATTCAAAAACCTTGAGGATTAATTACTTGTAATGTAATTTGGATTCTGCAATGCCGCAGTTAACTTAACTTGTGTTTGCAACAATGAGTTTGACCTTTTCAGCACGGCAGGTTGTGGAATTCCTTTCCCAAGGTATTGACAGAGTTGTCCTATTTCCATCTCCCACTGTGATACCTCTACGCATTAAGGTTCTACAAATATCATCTGTGTAGATGCATATTCATGACGATGTAATGGTTCCTTTTTAATGCGTGTTTGCCTATTGTCTTTCCAAACCAGATTATGTAACATACATTGGAGGGTGATTATTTTGCCTGTATTGTCTGTAACAGTCTATTAGCTAACTAACTGTTCCAGTTACTGTAGCTCCAAGTTATATCCAGATATCTGATGCTCAAACCTGTATAGTACTTAAAGGAAACTAGAAAGAGTTACGTTCAGATGATTAGCAACTTTTTCGTTCACCCAAACTGCTATATTTGTAACTGTCAAACTACTACTACAGTATATATTAGATAAGTGTCTTGAGCTAGAGTAATCAGTAAGAATGAAGAGTTAACACATTGGATCTGCTAATTTCTATTATCATCTATTTATGAAATATTGCTGGATTGTTTACCTGTGTACAGTAACTTTCCATTTAAAACCCATAATACTGTAGATATCCCTCCGAAACAGACCATAGACATTTTCTAAAGGGAAATATAAATTCCTCTGGTGAACGTCCAGTTAATCTTTAAGCAGAAAAAAAAACATAAACAGGGTTAGTCAATAAAAAGTTCTTATCATTTAAAATGGTGCTAATTTTGCCCCAAACAATCAGATGTTAGCTTTCAAATTAATAATATCTGATGGGTTGGGGCAAAAATTAGACCCCATTTTAAATGATAAGAACTTTATTGAAAACCCTGTACTGTAATTTTCTGAAGCCTTTTAAAGGAGAAGTTCACACTAAAACACCATTTTCCCTGACTAAGGGGACCATTATGAAACAATACTGACCATAAGATCTGGTGATTTTGTATGACCGTTATGGACTGATAAAGATTTTAGCACCATCCAATAGAGATGGTCGAACTATTGAAAGTTGGTCCGTTTCGAACTTTCGAACTATTGTAAAAGTTCGAAAGTTCAAAAACGGACCCATTAAAGTCTATGGGAGGCAAATAGTTCGAAAAGTTCGAGTCAAATACAACTAAAAATATAATGGTAACTTAATGTAAATAGGCTGTGGGACCTGGGAAATGGTCTGGGGAGCATGTTCCAATATCCAGGGACTTTCAAAAATCGATTTTACTCTCACGCGAGCTACTTTCGAGCTTTCGCGTTCGAACGTTCGAGGGTAAACTGACATTTTACTCGAAGATTTGATGCTCGCGTATAGGCTGTAATGGAGACTTACTCGCAGATTCGATGTTCGCGCCTAGATACCATGTACATTTTACTCGGAGATTCGATGCATTCGAACGTTCGAACATTCGATAAATCATCGAAAGTCCGGGAAATATCGAAAGTCCGCGTCCGAGATAGTTCGAGAAGTCCGGGCCGTTCGAACTCGAACAGTTGGCTCGAACTCGGGTTCGAGTTCTATGCCATCCCTATGGCCAATCAGTCCTACAAGGCCTGATACATACGACAGGCATCTTTGCAGTTTAGAAAATGCTGATTGGAACAATTATCCTTCTGTCTTTCTACAGTATGTAATCCCTAATCAAAGACATAAGCTGGGTACAACACATCCTGATAAGGGGCTAATCCCGTCAGTACCGCGGTCAGACCCCTGTACTAAAGTATCATAGTCACTAACATTCTCATTACTTTACATGTATGTAGTCACATCTTATGAAGATGTCAGACAGAATCTAATCTTTGAAGGATTGGTACAGTGTGTACCCATCTTACAGGATAGGTAGCCCTGCAATTATTGCCCCATCCCGTTCAACATGGATAGTGTGATTCAACCTAGAAGTGACTAATTAGTTCTAGAACTAGCTGCTTTGTATCACCCAATAACATCTTTAGGGCGTGGTTTTAACAATTCACCATTAGCTTCAGATTTTATGCTATATTTCAGCTTTTACAGAGAATATGAATTTTTTCAGTTTGTTCAACAATTAGTGTTCAACAATTACAACAAAAATGCACAATACATGACATTTAGTGATGCATTATTTCAGATAAATTAATAATTAGCAAGGAGGGAAACAACAGATGTAAAATGATGTAGGCAAGACATCATACAGTAAGTGACAATGGCAGGGAATAAGTGGATATAGACTGCATACTAAACATGACTGATTCATCTATCACAGTGTAAGTTGGTCGTTATCCCAGTACGTTTTTAGTAAATAATAAAATAGATTTCTTTTTTAAAATGTGTTAGAAATTTCAACTTTATAAATCACATATCTTTAATCATTTAGGCAGGTGCCGCACTTCTTAGAGGAAAGTGGTTAAAACTCAAAAAGCCCATATAGGATAAGCTACAGATGACCAATTCTAGTCAGAAATGTCCAATGCCAAATGGGTATTTGGTCAATCAGACCTGTTTTAACACCAAACACTGTATACACAAGCAGATATAAAATCTCTGGGGATCTCTAAAGCTGGTACACACTGTAACAATTCTAAAAAGAGACAGGCAACATCTTTAAGATTCTGTCGTCATCTTTCAAGATTGGCTACAGACAGTCCGAGCCTATGTAAAGTATTGTGAAAACATTCAGGACTGACACATTCCTTGTGATCTTGGCCAAATTTTATACTTTTAAAGGACAACTCCAAACCTCATAAGAACATATTTTAGAGAGAATGCATACTAACATAGTAACATAGTAATGAGGTTGAATAAAGACATCAAGTCCATCAAGTCCAACCTATTCACGCTATTTTTTTATTTTTATTTTTAACCCTACCTAACAGTTGATCCAGAGGAAGGCAAAAAAAAACAGCAAAAAAGGGGGGGGAAATTCCTCCTGACTCCAAACGGCAATCGGAAGATCCCTGGATCAACCAGATCTATATATATCAATACCGGTAATTCTCAATATTTATAGTTTTAGAAACGTATCCAGGCCTTTTTTAAAGCTATTAATGAAACTTGCATTACCACATCTGCGGAAGATAGTTCCACAGTTTCCACCATTCACACTGTAAATAAACCTTCCTAAACTGAGAGATGAAACTTCTTTTCTTCCAACCTTAAAGGATGTCCGAGTCCTCTGTAAACCATATTGAACAATGCACCCAGAGAGTTCATTGTATGGGCCATTATATATTTGTATAAGGTGATCATATCCCCACGCAAACGTCGCTTCTCCAATGTAAACAGCCCTAACTTGTCTAATCTGCCTGAATATTCAAGCCCCCCCCCCCCATTCCCCTTATTAATTTAGTTGCCCTTCTCTGAAGCTTCCATTTCCAAGATGTCCCTTTTGTTTCGTGGATTCCAAAAAAATGAGGCTTACCAGTGCCTTGTAAAGAGGGAGAGAATATCTTCTCTCTTGAATCTATTAGCCTCAGACATGTATACAAGACATGTCTGACATGATCTATTTCTCATAAATCCATGCTGACTACTACTAATAAGATGAGCTCTGGAGACAAAGTCAAGGATATGATCCCGTAACAAAGTTCCATCACCTTCTCTACCACTGATGTTAGGCTTACAGGTCTATAGTTACCAGGCTGTGAACGACTACCTTTTTGAATATTGGTATTAAATTGTCTTTTTTCCAATCCAGCGGCCACTGAAAAGATAAGAAACAGTGGTCTAGATAGAACTGAACTAAGCTCTTTTAAAATCCGAGGTGTATTCCATCGGTCCGGGGCATTATTGATATTAATTTTGTCTATTGTTTCGTACCATATCCTCCTTCAGCCAATGTGAATACTCCTCATTCCCGCTTGCATATTATTACAATCCCTGCTGTAAGGACTAGGATTCTCGACAGTGAAAACCGATGTAAAAAAAGTTTAGCAGATTACCTCTTTTGGCATCCTCACAACCATCTCAGCCCCATTATTTAATGGTCCCACATTCTCAGTCTCATCTTTTTACCATTTATGTACTTAAAAAACATTTTGGGGTTGGACTTGCTTGTTCGGCAATCTGTATTTCATTTCTATTTTAGCTAATTTTTGCTTCTAGCCTCTTTAAAAATAGTTGATATATCATAGTTTGTCCTGAATTCATTACTGTATGCCTGCCTGCTTCTGGGTTGCCTCATGGAAAAATGAGCAATTTAGAAACCTGTACTGAGCCTGAGCATGCTCAGAAGGCAGATAGGGGATAACATTCAGTCATTGGCTGTGATGTCAATGTCAAATCATAACTGACAGTTACTAACTGCAAGAACCAGGAATCAGAAGCAAAAGGAAACAGGACAATGCGCAGGATTTCAGGTTAGACTTATATATTTACATTTCAACTATTACCTTTTAGAGTTTTGGGGGGTGATTTACCTGTATGTAAGTTTTTATTTGGGTCTGGACTTGCCCTTTAATACAGGGGGGCGGACGTGAACAAGGGAAATTTTTGGCCAGTTCCAAGCATTCCCAGGCTGTTGGTGAATGTTCATCGACCTCAGGAACAATCATAAAGTACTCTCTTTAACAATAAAGTGAAGGTCCATTGGATCCACCGTAATCGTCCCTTTATCGTTTAAAGTATGTACCCAGATTTAGGATTTGCTCAGATTCCTGAATATGTCTACATATCTTTCTTGATTTGCATGCTGCCCAAAGGAAAAAATATCTATATCCCTTCAAATAAAACCAATAGGGAGAAAGAGCTAACAGCACAGTTTTCCATTTTTTTACTCATTATGCTAATTTGATGCTACACAAACCTTTTCGGTTTTTTCAAATGTCACTAAAATACTGATACCAAACTAGTCCTCACGGGAAAAAGAAGGATTCTCTGAATGCTTTTATAATTGGGTTTACTCTTCCTTGTCCTTTACATGCAGAATTCCTTATCAGAATGAATGCAGCATTACCTTTTTTCCCATATTCAGAATGGGGACCGCCACGATAGGGGATGGGGAGGCGATCGTGGGGGGAGGGACCCAATGCCATCGGGTTTCTCCTCCTGCCTCCAGGAAGCATGAGGGGAATCTCGCAATATGCCGCGCGGTTACAGTCATCAACCTCCGCCCACCCTGTTTAAGTTAGTTGTTTTAAAATTGTTGGATCATGGGTGGTGGGTACACCCTTGCTGGATATTGATGGAGCCAATAACATGCCCTCTGGCAAGACAGAGGTTGGCATTGAAAGCTGAGATCTACGGCTAAGATGGTTGACAACAAGTGGTGGTTATATGGCAAGCAAGGGTGTACAAGTGGTGGTAGATGCTAAGGGAAATATTTTGCAAATTTATTTAAATTGTTATTTTAATAAAAAAGCCGTGGCCGATTGTTTCACCCAAAAAGTTGGTGTGTCTTAATTTAATGTAAAAGGTTTTTTTATATGGGTGTTTGTGGTATGGCTGACTGGGTTCTTTTTCCCACCGCGGGTCTCACTAAAGTCAAAGTGGAGCAGATCTGTTTGTGTTTTTCATTTATTATAACAGTCATCTATAACAGGGGAAATAGTAGAAGAAACTGTAAAGCATTTTAAATATGCTGCCATCTATGTGTCAACTACTGTATGCCAGATAATAAAAAATATTAATAACACATGTTATTCAGTTAACTATATGATTAATGTATATTGCATTCATTCAAACAGCTTCTGTGTTAACGGGGCAGTCACGTCCCTGTCATCAAAACACACTGTAATTAACTAACTGTAAGAAGGTTCACTTGCTGCCGAACTCTGTGTAGGGTGATGGCATAAAGATTTTTAGATTGTCCTGTTTCTCCTGAGGATTAATGCAGTGATCTGAAAAGAAACCACGGCAAATTGCTTGCTATTGCTTAATGTAAAAGTGTATGTATATAACTGCAGAAATGACGTTTCCACTAATTCAGATAGGTATAAACTAGCCAAAACATAAAGCAAACGTCTCATTCTCCAGATGTTTAATATTTTCCAGAAACTCAATGGCTTTATTTGTCTATTTCTTTAATGAAGAAACAATACAAAATGCATCTGTACTTTACAGATTAATTTTTGGGACACACATAATTCTTATCCAGCTGCATATTTTCTGCTCTACAAATTCCTGCTAAGACAATTATAACAGGTGAATGAAGTTCCAGCCCATTAACTGCCAGGTATTTATGAGGCACCTGAGGTAAGATTGGACCTCACAATGTTCCCAATATGCACAAGTAACAGTTACTGAACGGCACATCTTTTCCAGCAGAAACATTATAGTACACAATTAAAAAAAAACAAAAAACAAAAAGCTAGTTGAATAGTTCACTAGTTTCCTAACTAGTGCATGCTCGCTATAGTTTTGTATATTCCAAGTTCAGTAATATTTTGGAGTCTTTGCTCCATGAACAATTTGATATAATTATTCTTTGAATAACAAAGCGATAGCAATTCAGCTAAAAAGTGAACTACTGCTGATGTTCCTTTTCATTACTCAACGATGATCACATCGTTATGATGAATTTATTAAACTAAAAGAATTAACTACAAGCCTAGAAGACAGCTGAATGTGTCCTACAATGATCAAACAAATAAACAACTGTACTAAAAACATCAAAAGCCTTTAATATATTCCAGTTGCTTATTTGGACCGACGAAACACATGTTGTCTAAATCCCCTTGATGACATACTGCAGAGTAACATCAAAAACAACGCCGCTCCCACGACTTGTATACAATGCTAGACTACCTACCTTGTCACTAAGACACATGTGTTTGGAGGGATAGGGCTTGTCACTCTTGTCATGTGTGCTGAGATAAAGGCAACCAGAAGACATTCCTCAGAGCTAGACAAATCCCATGAGCCAGTAGCCAATGCACCTAGAAATTAATGTCATATAAATTTTCATGTTTTTCTATTATGTCAAACTTATTACCTAAAAAAGACTGGGTCCTCCTTGTCAAAAGGTACTTGTCCACCCCTAACATTATTTTAAAGGATATCTAATTATGAAATTAACCTGTGAGTACTAGCAGTCAGCTCCATATTCCACCTTATCTGGGCAAACTACAACAGCTAAGTGTACGCAGTTCTCTTTACATGCTCTGTAGTGTTAGCAGATCCAAACAAGGAGGTTGTAGCCTTGCTTGCTGACAGCGATCACATAACTGCACAGGGATCCTCCCTTCCCTGACACAGAACACATTCAATGTGCTCTGTCCTAACAATGTTATATTACTTTCTTTTCATACAAAAAGGATGTAAGAAACAGAATATTAAAAGTAAGTTAGGGGAATTGAACTCGTGTGCTCTCTTCGGAGAAGCAAAGTTTTACCCCTATCCCAAACAGAGCTACTAGTTGAAACACTAGTACATTTGGACTTTTTATCTTTTGCTAGGAACATAATGGAAACAAGCAAAAAGTAATAGCATTTTAACCTGTGGCCTATTGGACCGTTTGTTTCTGAAACATGTGCTTTATCAGAGCCACCACTACAGATACAAATGACATAAGTACATTTAGAAAATCCTAGTTAAATAAGCGATGATTGTAATCTATATAGAAAATACTAGGGTCAAGGTCCATGCCTCTTTGAAGACTCATGGGCGTGTGTTTGTACTGGCAACAACATGAAAGCCTTTTAGTTATTACTTTCTGTACAAATGAAACTACTAGAGTAGTATCTTACAATGTATAAGTGGCGAGAAAAACTTTCATATTAAAAATATGTGATTTTAGTCCTTCTTTAAAGGGCATGTCCACCCGTAAAACAAAAAAAAGGTGACTTGTCAGTTTATTTCATGCATTTATAACTAGATTTAAATAAGTTCTCTCTCATTCCTGTAGTATTTTGCCCCCTCCCTTGATTAAAGAGATTTCTAAAGCTGAGAGTGCAGAGAGAGAGAGCAATGGAAACAGCAGTCACACGCCTTAGCTGACAGAATGAAAGGGAGGAGACAGTGTACTTGAAGTATGGAGGCAGTAATTATCCTTAAATATCTGGTGAGTAATGCATTTAATAAAGTGGAATATATCAGTAGGGGTAAGGGGCAGCTGACAACTGACCAATTTTGAGGACGGACATGCCATTTAAGCTCGTACACACGTTGGACAATTTTCGTACGATGCAGCTGCGAACGTTCAACGACATTATTTTTAATCCTCATAATTGAAACGACATCTGTAGTCACCACGATAGTCGTTAGATGTAGAGTTCGTAAGTAACGTACGTTCGTATCTTCACACAATTACGAAAAGAGCTTATGCGCCTTTTATAGATTTTTCATAGAACGTTACGATAATCTGCGACCATGTACAAATATACGATAATTGGCGAACAAATCTGCCAGGCTGATTGTTGGAAAAAGCCGACAATAGTTGACGGTCGTTGGTCTTGACGATCGTTGATGCTATTTTTTTCGCACGATATTGTGCGATGCTCGTTCGCTGCTGCATCGTTCGACAATTATCCACATGTGACGAAGCCTTACTCCTCTGCTCCAAATTGCTCCTCTGCAGTGCTTGTCCAAAGTACAGGAAAGTGAAGAGTAGGAGCCTTCTTTTGTATAAGGTTTTTGCTCTTCTCTGCAGTATAGATTTGGGCCTAGGCACTCCTTCAGGCAGCGTGCCACTGAAGTTGAAGGTGCAGCTTCCGTCTGTCCTCTACCTCAAGCAGGGCCGAATTATTCTTTTTTCTCCCTAGGCCAGCTAACTTTGTACTGCCTGTGCCCCCCCCCACACCTGTACGTGGTCATTCATTGGCTGTGAAGCGGGGCTTTGTGATTGGGAGAGGGCCCTGCCACCCTTAGCAAAACAGCAATCGCTGCCTATTACACATTTACAGAAGCCGCTAAGGATCTGCTGTGGCCAACTAATGTGCATTGTGTAAATTTAATATGGGGATGCAATGTGCTTAACTTAAACATATTTGATTTTATTTTGCACCCCTGGTGGTGTGCCGCCCTAGGCCATGGCCTAGGTGGCCTAGTGGGAAATCCGGCCCTAACCTCAAGGACTCCAAGCTATGCACAAGCAATAAGGTGATGGAAGCGCACACTGTTCCTCAGAATAATCTGTTTATTGCATCACACAAACATAAAACATTTCAGAGATCGTATGTCTCCTTCATCACACACCTGACATAGCGATCTCAGAAATGTTGTATGTTTGTGTGAGCAATAAACAGATTATTCTGAGGAACAGTGTGCGCTTCCATCACCTTACTGCTTGTGTTCTGCCTCTTCTCGTCCTCTCTGTAAGTATCAGGCATGCGCTGTGGAGCCAATTCCCCCCTCCCTCCCACCATTCAGATCCATCTGCGCTGCACTTTTATCTACCATGAAACCCTTTGCTATAGTGTAGCTTTCCCATCCCAATCCTAACCGCATAACCGTATGATTTGTTTGTAAAAAAAAGGGCACTATCTTACTTACCAGACCAGGGTCCCTCAGCTAAATCAATAGCCGGCAGCCGCGTCTGTGAATGGCTGACTCTCAGCCCCAATGCAACTCAGTTCCGGAAATTGCATTGGAGTCTGAAGCTGAGGGAACTGTCTGGTAAGTAAGTTTGTGTGCGGACGTTTTTTTACAAATACTCAATGCGGTTTTGGTTGGAGAGGGGGAAGCTACACTATAGAAAACTTTAATTTTAGGGTGGACATACCCTTAAACTAAAAAGCAATTTTTGCAAATGAGCTAATGCAACATTACTTGGGTATCTACATTCCATACCCCAGTGTCAGCAATAACTAACTCATTTAGCTTTTCACACAGCAATAAAATGTCTTGATCAATCTTGAGCTTGAATGCAGTTTATCTAAAGTTGACCTTCTCCTCTGTCACATAAGTGACTGTTTTACTTGTACATTTTCTTGGTGAAAGATCAAGAATGTGGTGAGAATTATTTTGATGTCACTATCATGAATGTGACTTGAAAACTTTTTTCATTATAAAGTGTGATTTGTTAGAGTATTTCTAGCACTAATCAAAGCAGACAACAGAGATTTCCAGGTAGTAATAGAAATAATGTGTGCATTTTGGGACCACAACCAAGTGCATAGTGCGCCAAAAGACCTAAGTTGGAGTTATTTCGGTTTCTTTTACAAATATATGTCGTAATTCAATGCTGATTCCTGCCATAAAGTTGCTACTACTTTTCCCATAGAAAATTCTGTATAGTTAAAGGGCATGGCCACCCCAAAAACTAAAACTGAACCCCATACTAGCCCCACTGTGGAGTGTTAAAAAATCCTTACCATACATCTCTGCTCCAAAGGGTTCTCCTGCATTGACTATCCAAATCCAGGAAACTGAAGAGTAGGAAGCTGTCTTCCTCTGTGATGGGTTTATGCCTCCTCCTTGTCCTCTAAGAGACAATGGCATGTGCAGGGGGCCTTTTTCCCCCTTTCCTCCCACCCTGTTTAGCCTTCTTTGTACTGGTTGCCTACCTCTAAAAGATCTTCACACATTGAAGGGCACCCTAGCCCACACCCAAACCGCTAAGGCATTTGTTTAAAAAAGCTGCAGAACTCTACTTAACATCCAATCATATACGTGGCTGTCGGGCCGGCTCCCTACTTGCAGTTCCCACAAGCAGAGGGATGAGATCAGAGTGCTGGGGGATCAAAAGATTGTAAGTAGAGTTCTGCAGCCTTTTTTTAACAAACAATCTCAGCGTTGGGGTGGGCTAGGGTCCTCTACAGTATGTTAAAATTTTATTTTGCAGGTGGACATGCTCTTTAAAGGACCACTTTATCAACAATATAAACTATTTATCTAGATCAATTGGAGTTCTTGAAGGCATCTCGCTAGTATCCCACACAAAATGAATAATTTCTTTAAATGCTAACACCAACATTTACAGCAGAAACTTGCAAAGCAAAGAATTACCTGCCATTCCATATTAGGAATCAGGGGTATGTTAAGTGCATTTTAAAAGGTATGTTAGGTGCAACCCCCTGAAAGAGGCAATTTCACATGGCTTTCTCTAAGCTAATTCTAATAATAAATCAGTTACTATTTTTCATAGTTTAATATTTGCCACAACAAATTATTATTGGTTTAATTTTATATTTTCTTTCATATGTTTTCAAAAAATGCAAAAGATATAATTGGAAAATTACACACAAAAAAAATATATAGGCACATGTTAGACTCTTGGACTAACTTGATAAAATGCAAATAAGCACACTGGGTCCTCTACTGGAAACTGTAGTTTACACATTTCACATGTGCACTCAAACAATGAGTATATTTTTTTCCTATGCCCAGGAAAGAAAAGCATTTGCCGTTTAAACTATTTTATTATTTGTCTCTAAGGCTGGGTACAACACAACGCGCAGACACCGCCCCACAAAGGGATATTCAGGGGCACTTCTAGGGTTTTTGTGCCTGAGCCAAACTTTGAATGCCCCCCTTCGCGTGCCACTGCATTAAGGAGTGGGTGTGGCTTGTCAATGTGCATGGTTTTGCCAATGGCCGTGGCTTCGCTGGTGGGTGTGGGTAAAATTTTTTATGATTTTGAACTTCCTATAAATAGGTATTAAACAGGTTCTCAGACAGTCAATTACCAATAATGTAAATTACTAGAAACAGATATACATCCCTTTCTCAAACAGCTTGTGTTCCCACTACCATATGCTCCTTTCAGGTTTTAGTTGACCAAAATAACTCTTTTATAGCTGTGCATATCTGTTGGTTCAACTGTTACAATACATTAAAAATGCCATACTTTCTGTAGTATAAAAGATTTTAGCAGAATGTAAGCTTCCCATGTCAAGCCGATAGCTAACTAGCTAACGACTACTGCCTTACAAACTATAAGCTAACTTAACCATAAAACTGTCAAGTGGAGTTGAAGCAACTTCAAAGTACCGTGTATTGGAGACATGAGAGCTGCACTCACACTCATGCACGTTTACTAGTTAAGTATTTTTTCACCACTACCTGTCTGCCGCCTTTCTCTTCAGTGCAGAGGTGTTGCCGTGAGACAAATGTCTCACTCGCCTAATGGTAGATGTGGCCCTGGAGACATTTTTGGCCGACCGAAAGTGCTGTAAATATCTTCTGTGTGTTACACCAGCCTAAAAGCAATGGTTTAAACTAGGACATGGGATTTCTTTCTTCATTTTGACTAATTGATTTTTCCCCTGGTTTGCCCTTTCCCTCCTTCTCTTACCGCCCCTTCCCATTCTCTTAACCAACTACACATTTCTTTTATCTCTCTTCTATACATTTTATTACCTCTACACTTTTCTGGCACATTCGCCTTAATTTTTTTTCTCCTGCTTTCTTCCCTCCCTCATTTTTGCTTATCTTGTTATCTCATAGGAATTAGCTTTTTACTTTCTGATAAACCTTTGTTAAAATCAGTAATGCTATGACCTGATGATGAGTGTATGTCCGGGTACAAACCACTGAATATTTTCGGGCAGATCCACACGATGTCCATTGGACTGATATGGTACAACAATCAGTTTTTGTACTATTTTTTCCTCTACACTCATTCTCCTGATGTGCATTTCTTAGTATATTACTAGAACAGAGTCAAACTCAAAAACCTGTTCCACTTGAGACAACAAACCCACAAAAAAGCTGTTTCCTTGATCTATAACCAAACTAAAACCAATAGGTAAAAGTAAAGCCATGTGTTTTAATTTGTTATCCCTTTGCATAGAAACTAATTGTAAATCTCCTTTTTACATCAATATAGGCATCTTTGTGAGAAAATGAGAAGGAAGATAATAGGAAAGGGATTTGGCATTTTGACAATCTAGTGAAATGAGACAAAAGGAATGCCTCCCTTACAACAGTTGGATAAATGTTTTAAACCTGTGACATACCTGATGCCTAGGGATTCCTGTCAAAACCAATCGTTGTATTTTAACATGGTGACAGCCTAAATATTACACCGTGATAACAATACCTTTTCATGAGAGTTCCTTTTATTATAAAAAAAATTTTTTAATCACAGTCCATGCACAGTAAACTTGGGGTCTTGTGTAAGCGTTAAGAATATACACTTTATTAATTAGGTAGTCCATATAAATGGAACATGTGTACTCCAGGGGGAGAGGGTCTTAGCGTTTCACAACATTTCTTCCTCAGAGAAGAGAGGAAAAAGGTCATAGTAAATAATACCAATCGGCTTTTGGCTGGCGCAATACTAGGGTTTTGGGGTTTTTTGGGGGGGGTTCCATTGGAACTCATGTAAATTGGAGAGACTGAATAAACTGGTCACCATAACATCATAAGAATATCAGTTTGGCCAACTCCAATAAAAGAAAATATATGCTGAGCCCCAATTTAAAAAGTTATTGCATCAGGCGCTGGGCACATGCCCCAGTCGTAATTCCCGGTGCCCCGTGTCTTGGCACAGGTTAGATTAGAAAAACAAAGCTTAGGGCAATTTTAATTATCTTACCAGCAGTACGGGCACTTATATTTATTTATTTATTTATCAGTCTGTGGGGGTGCACTTATTTATTTAACAACTCTGTGGCTGGGGCATTTATAAATTCCAGTTTATATCTCTCAGTCATATCTATCTATTTATCTGCTGTTATATGTCTGTATACCTGTCGTCTCTCTTTAAATTTCCTATCTATCTGTTGGTGCATCTGTCTATCTTAAGTTTCTGCCTGTCGTGTCTCTCTTTATCTTTCTTTCTACCAGTACCTAATAAGTGTAGCTTAATTTGGAGGGAGAAAGGGTGGTGTCCCATATAATTTTGCATCGAGCTGGGCCACGCAACACATTTGGTGCCTGAAGGTGCTCCAGATCTTTTAAAATTTTAACTACGTCCCTGGTCTGAGTCTATTTTCACCAAATAACTTATAGTTATAGAATGCCAAGTCCACCTGGGAACATTCTCATATTAATAAATAATCTCACATCTACAGTATGGGTGCTATGGAGTTAGGGGGACTTTTGTAATTGTTTCTCTGGCTGTGGGCAGAGTTTTTATGGGGCTTGGTTGATTTCCTACCGTGTCTCGACTTCCCACGTTAGCAATGTGAATATATCCTAATGTGTTAAAAAAAAAATTTTTTCTGTCTTTAATGAATATACCCCAAGAATGGAAACTTTGATTTTTATAGAAAGGAACTCAAGTAATTATAGATGACATTTCACATACCATACTGACAACCTGACAATTATGTATTAATTGAAAAAAAACACCCCCGACAACTGAACAGGTTATAATTATTCTATTTAAAACCTATGCATCTTCATTGAGTTTTGAAGCCCTGCAGTTACCAACTTTGACACAATATTAAACAGTGTTTTTGTGCAAAGAGATTTATTATATTTCATAGTGCCAAACTTCATTGAGAAATGCAGTTAAATCCCCATCAAAGTACATTAAAGAATGCGGACTGGAAGCCAGCCAGGGTAGCATTCATACACATGAACTGTCTGCCTATCCTGATTTAGTGCTTTCACTGGGCTTTATCACTGCTAAACCTTTTCTTGGATGAGACAATGAAATACACCAAAATTCACCAGAACTTAATCATCTGGATCCTGGACTGTGAAGGAAGTTTCAAATAAAAGTCACCAAGTCGACGAACTAATCCAATATATGATTGAATCCTCTTTTTCCATTGGTGTAGTAAAAACTCTGATTTCCAGCATTTCACTAACTCTGTTGTCTCAATTCTGCATCTGTTGGTGCTAAATGAGCATAAAATAGCAATCTGCTGTCACACTTAATCAGATTCACATGTAACCTAAATTGAAGCTGTATGCAGTATTGCTGCGGGAGAATCACACCTTTGCCTGATCATTGCTGGCATTTTAATATAAACACCAAGGGAATTTAGAGAGAATTGTACGTCACTGGATTGGTTTAATGATGACTTTTTCTGGGCATCTTCTGAGAGCTGAACTTTTTCTGGAAACGGGGTAGAAATGCTGATTATAAATACCCATACATCCTAAAGAGATCACATGAAAATATTGCTTTAAAAGACCTTAAGCCTAAAAAAATATATTCCCCTGACAACCTATAGCTTAAAAATTGATTTCTAAAGTGATCTATCCTTTGACTTTTTATATAGTTATTAAACAAAGGTTATCTATTTAAAATCAATACAATCTTTCAGTAAAAAGTAATCCAGTCGCATTCGTTTTCTTCCCTTTCTAGTTAGCCCAAAGATGTAATTAGCTATTAGAGAATCCCCTCTCTCTCTTTATGTTAGATACTGAGCAAGCCTAGTCAGTGAATGTGGAAATGACAGCAGTACAAGTGTTTTTACTGAAATATTTGTGCATATTCTGCACAAAATAACCAGAATGAAGTTGATATATCATTTTAATAAAAATATTTTCTCTGCTATATGTCACCATAAAAGTTTTAGGCTTGCTAAGTTGTTATATCCCATACTGTTTGTTAACTGTCGTTTAGAAACCACTGTTTGTTAAGTTTGTTTGCTGCACACCATTCCACTATTGTAAATGCTTCTTAGGCTGAGGCCACACTGCAACGCACAGGAACGCGCACAAAATCGCGAGCGTTATCCACGCGATTGTGTGCGCGATTCTTGCGTGTTTCGCGCTCGCGTTTTGCGCAGGCGTTTGCCTTTTCACGTTATGGACACGCATGCATTAACGCACCAAAAATGGTGAAGCATGCGTTACCATAACGCGAACGGACGCGCAACCGCATGCGCATCGGAAATCGCGGAATTTTTGCGTTCCCGCGATCCATTTTAGCGAAAATCGCGGGCGCAAACGCGAGTGCGAAACGCGCGCAAACGCGCGAAAAACGCGCTAGTGTGGCCCAGCCCCAATGTCCCTTTTATATGGATGTATATTCACTCATTGTATTAATAGGGAGGCCCGAGTGTAAAATACCCCGGACCTATCGCTCCCCTTCACCCTGTTCTCCAATTTCACTTAAAAGGTAGTAACACAGTGCAAACGTATTGTTAAGACTCACCCCTCTGCTGGGTTGATCCGGGTGCCACAGAGCCCCAGACCCGTCACTTGGATCCATCCGTATACTTGTAATATATAAAGGACTCTCGGGCCAACAAACAGCTCCTCGGCACTTCAGTTCAAATCAAATTCTTTATTATACATACATGTTTAAAAAGCAGAACCGCCTGACACACGTTCCCGAAACGCGTCAGGCGGTTCTGCATTTTTAACATGTATGTATAATAAAGAAATTTGATTTGAACTGAAGTGCCGAGGAGCTGTTTGTTGGGAACCGAGAGTCCTTTATCATATTATAAGTATTGCTGTAGTTGTTCTTAAAATACAGTGAGAGGGTTTTAATAAAGTTCTTATCGTTTAAAATGGTGCTAGTTTTGCCCCAACCAATCAGATTTTAGCTTTCAAATGTTAAATAAGTTTGATTGGTTGCAACAAAATTAGCACCATTTTACACGATAAGAACTTTTATTGATCTCCTGAGTATGCCCAGTACAATCTATAGGAAGTCCCTATCTGAAAGAACAGTTCATAGTAATTAGCATATTGAAAACCAAAACCCATGGGCTGCACACGAGAGATGAGTGGTCTGCAGGGGTTAATCGGGGATTAGTTAGCAATTCAGTTACAAACCTAAGAAACTTTCTTTTCCCATAAGGTCAGATAGTGTCAATTGAATACCACAGGTCCGGCTAATCTACCTGCTGGGAACAGCAGGAAGCTATCTGCATGCCTAAAGTTTTTTAATCTTCATTCTTCCCACGTGAGCTGTGTTGGCAACTCAGCAAAAAACCTCCATGTATACTCTAATTCTAGTTCTGAGTTTGTCGTGTTATCTATAATGATAGCCAAAATAATATGTAATATTTTACACACTAACCTGCAATTTTGACTATGCAGTTGAGTTTACAAAGAGAGACAACATGTTGTGTGGTGTTTTTTCTGCCACAGAGGAGCCCAGCCTATCCTGTCTCTTGCTGGGTCCAAAGTTTGTTTTTCAGAAATGAAGAATTTAGAATAACTGGAAGAAAAGTTCTAGAAAAACAAACTTTTCTTCTGTTTCTTTTAAGAATCAACATAGGAAATGGGGAGCGCAAAAAAAACATATTGTTAGGATATTGTACCTCTTTCACTACAAAGAAGTGTAAACAAAAATGCATCGCTTTAGTACATGGCAATTAGTAGCTGCAGAGTATAGTAAGGTTTGTGTCATGGCCGTGTTTATAACTCGTGTCGTGGTGGAATTTAATATTCAGTAAAATATTCTGATTGAATTATTGATATAATGCTGTAGTATTCTCAGAATAGTGGAATATTGATGGAACACTTCTGGGGCCTACAAATGCCCATACATTTTTTGATCATTTTTGTTGCTTACTTAAGGCAATTAGGATTCTCATATTACTTTTATCCAGGAGATTCTGTATGACTATACTATAATACCGTAATGGAATTGCCTGCCTTTTTACTTTATGGCTTTATAATATCCTCTTCCTTAAGCTAGGTACACACAGTACAGATTTCTGAAAGATGACAGGATCTGCAAGATCCGTCTGCCATCTTTCAAAGATCTGATACACACAGTCCCAAGCGTTCTCCCATGAACTTCATAGGGAGACGCTCGGGAGCGTGTGTCATTGGCCCGCTAGACTCCTTATAGGGAGTCTAGCGCGGCCATGGAAATTTTCGGCCTTTCTCGAACAAGCGTTCGGCCGACCCGATCGTATGGCGCCGCGTGCTGGTCGGGAAACGAACGTACACACCATAACAATAAAGCCCCGTCCTGGATACCTAAGGAGGCCAGGATCTGAAGAAGTAGAGGGTGGTCAACAGTATCAAAAGCAGAGGACAGATCAAGAAGAATGAGAAAAGAGTAGTGACCTTTAGATTTAGTAAATCATTGGTACTTTAGTGAGGGCAGTTTTCGTGGAGTGGTTAGGGTGGAAGCCTGACTGGAGGTGGTCAAACAGAGAGGTTAGCAGACAGGTGACTGACCAGGTCAGCATAGGCATGTCTTTCCAGTAGTTTGGAAGCAAAAGGGAGAAGGGAGACGGGCCGGTAGCTGGAGAGAGCAGACGGGTCAAGGGCGGGTTTTTTAGGTATAGGGGATACAACGGCATGTTTAAATATAGAGGGAAAAATACCAGTGGATAGGGACAAGTTAAAGAGAGGGTTAGGGCTGGAATGAAGGAAGAGGAGAGGGGGGAATAAGATGAGAGGGAATGGGGTCAAGGGGGCAGGGGGTGAGAAGTGTCCTGGATAGGAGAGATGAAAGACCTGTTGTTATAGTGGTGAAGCTCGTTAGGGGGCAAGTAAAGGGATTAACCAAGAAGGGAGGCTAAACATTGCAGTGGTAGGGGTAGCGATGGAGGTTGTGAGCAATGAAGGGAGGTTGGGCAGAGCAATGGTAGTGGTTGGAAGCTGTAGGGAGGAGCTAGGGGCACAGGAAAACCACTCGGATGTTTTGATTTTCTTGGGAAATATGAGGCTATTTCATCAGCCAAAGATAGTGGGTAGGCGGAGGAAGGTGGCGAACAAGAGCAGGGAGTTGAATACTTTGAAGAGCTGTTGGGGTTATGGGATTGGGAGAATATGAGTGAAGAGAAGTAGTTTTGTTTGGCAAGGGACAAAGCACCCCTAATCCGACAAAGGGCACTTTTAAATTCGAGTAAGGTCGATATTTTGTTACTCTTGCGCCAGCGGCGCTCGGCTATACGGGATTGCCTTTTCAACTTTTAAATCTGGTTCGTAAGCCATGGTTGTGGGTTCTTGCGACCAAGGCGATGGGTGGATAAGGGGCAACAGAGTCGAGGGCATTAGAAGCCATGTTATATGAGTGGACAGCTGCAAGATTAGGGTTAGGGAAGGAGAGTTAAGTTGTTGGAGAGGGACAGAGAGCGAATTGGGCGTCGAGATTACGCAGGTCCCTGCATCTGTACGTTTGGTTGTTAGGGTTACGGCTGGGACAGATGACACAAGATTACAGATGACACGAACTGTGTATGTTTTCAACTAAGCACCATAATAACAAGGCCAAACCAGTGAAAAGTAAAATAAGGGTTCTTGGTGCTACAAGGGTCACACACGCACATCATCTATATGTTCTTTAGTAAAGAAAAGAAAAAAAACCAGGAATAAGGTTTCCCCTTCTCTCATTCATCAAAGTCATCAAAAGTCCCACAAGAGGATCTTTGAGGGAAACATGTAATCCATCAAGCTGTGATCAGTAATAAGCAAGCTGCAGGTGATTTAGTATCACATCAGGCTGGCGGTGCTGAGGTATCTTACTAATTTCCTTGCCAGCACTTTCTAGGTATCAGAGATCTGTGTTGGTCTAGAGAAGTCGCTATATTGAAATTAAACAAACACTGTAGACTCTGTTTTGAAAGTATAACCAAACGATTAGTTTTAAAAGAAAATGTATACTGCTTATAAATTCGTGGGAAAAAATACAAAGGAGAACATGAAAAAACTCCAGTCATTGCCCATGCACCAAAATAGTTTACAATGATAATTGCGTCAGAAAGAATTATTTTGTACTGTAGCTAAGAAACTACAGTGACTTTCAATATCCACTTATACAGTATTCTGAACCAAAGATAAGAAAATGCACTTGGGAGTAAAAATGTTGTTTATTGTTAATAATTGCTTTAATCTGATCTTGTTATCTCTAGAAGAGAAAACTATTGTATGAACTTTTTTATGCACAGAAATTAATTTGTAAAAAGCCACAGAAGGTATTCCAACAGCAATGTTCCTCTTAAGCTGTGAGCACACAGAAATCTGCCGGGATGTAGAAACTGCGATGTGTAGCGGCACTAAAATCCACATATATCTACGACACAACCAATTTGAAATTAGAAATACAATTTTTGACAGTTTTACATTTAAATATTTTTATTCTTTTGGGGGATGATTTCTTCTGTTACCCAAAAACATTAGGCTTGCTATAAAGTTCATACATACAGTAGTATGTGACACAAATACCATATTTAAGCGCGACAAAAAGTCAATAACTGATTGATACAAGAAACAATCTGAAAAGATTAACAAATGTCAGGCCACTAGATTGTTCAGTAATTGTACAGTAATTGTGTACAAGGCTTAAGGCTTGCAACACTTTCAGAAGGACTGAGGTCTGTTGAATGACTAACTGAATGTTGGCGCTACATAAATCAATAATAATAATACTAAGATCATTGGAACAGTATGATGGGCTTAAGGACAGCAGAACGATAAAAGTAAAGCTAGGTACACACACAAGCAATAAAAACCCGACACCCTTCGATCCAACGCCATCGGGATTTTAACAGACGGTGTGTGTGTGTAGCAGCAAAGACTGAAAATTTCTCGGCCAGGGTAGTCTGCCTATAGAGGGAGTTGACTGTGGATGTGGGAAACACCCAGTCCCAAATGTTCTCCCTATGCTGTGCATATAGTGAATGCTTGGGACTGTGTTCAGCCCGATCTTTGAAAAATGACAGACAGGATTTTACAGATCTGTCATCTGTACCCAGCTTTACTTACCCTGCTTACACAGAATAATTCTATGATTTATGAAGTTTATGCTAATTAAAGGTCAAGTTTTGTGGGAAAAAAATCTATTTTTTAAATTTAATCACACATACCTAGGTGTACTTCAAAGTCTGTTAATTTTAAAAAAAATCAATTAATTTCATATGTTATGTTATGCCTTACAATCTTTATCGTATGGCTATAATATGGGTCAAATATCCTCAGATCTCTAGACCATAGTGGACAGTATAAAGGCTCTAATACACAGGAAGTTGGTACCGTACCTTAAAAGCATTTATTTATGCACAGAGAATTGCTGGTTGGGCAGCAATGTTGTCATTTTATACTTTTGTTTTCCTGCAGATAGCACACTGGGGGAAAGTTATCACGTACGATACAGTAAGAAATAGGGTATATCAAGTTGGAGGATTCCATGCTACTTTAGGATCAGAGGGGGGTGAGTGATATTACCTTAACAAAAACATATATTATGATGGAGATTCTGGGGAAGATGTATGAATCAGTAGTTTCAAAGGTCACTAAAATAAATATGACATGGATATTTTCCCTTTCATTTAAATTTATAGGAACAACATTGTTCTTGGTAAACCAGAGAATGTACCCTTTGAATTGACATAGTAATTACCTTTGTTCTTTTCTTTAAAAGCTGCATATGCTATTAGTTTTATATCAAAATGATTCAGAACCAAAACTTGTCATATACTTTGGCAATAAAATGAAATATTAGAGGCTTCAGGTTCCAATTTACGATATGATTCAGTGTTTTCTATTTTAACAAACCAACCTATATAAATGGACATGGTAAAATGTGCCAAAAATTCACTTCATTTTTAATGTCATATGATATTTTGTTCTACAGAACATCCATCAGCCTGTACATTCTATGCAGTCTCAGTCAAAGTCACTGGGAAACCACTTGATAAACAGCTGATCATAACAAAACTAAATGCTTACTAACATAATGTCGCAGTAATTCATACCTTGGCAATGTTTGCTTGAAGTCAATGGCAGCAAGCCAAGCCACCCGACCCAAAAGAAATAAAATATTACATTCTTTCTTTGAACCCAACAGTTATCAATGTATAAGAACTTCAGATAGAACAGTAAGAAAACACAAAAACAATAATGTAATGTGTTACTTATTACTCTACAAGTAACCAGTTTGTTACATTTAGGTTATTTTCTTTATTAAAATCATTAATATGGAACGGAGACTTCTGGGTAATTTCCATGTTTCTATGGTAGCCCTAGGAAATGTTTTTTACAGAATTCCACAAGCTAAATGCAAAAACCAATCACGGAACGGCTGCTGGCTGCTCACAACGGCGAAGAGAGAGGTATGGTAAGTATGACTTTCTGGTAATATAATTATAGCGGTTGGGGCTGGGGGAACATGAACTATATTATAATAAAAATGGATTTACGCTAGGGGGAGGGAGACCAAAGCGGGTGGGAGAGGGGGGGGGCTCTCCTGCGCATGCCTCAAACCTTGTCGATCATACACTACAGTTTCCTGGACTTTGGAGGGGCATAGTAGGAGAACCATTTAGAGCAGAAATGTAAGGTAAGGATTTTATTAAACTACAGAGTGGTGCCAGTATGGGGTTAAATTTTAGTTTTGGGGGTGGACATGCCCTTTAAAACTTAAACTATAGCCTTAGTAACAGTCCCCCCTTCCCATATGTACTCAAACATTTTATTTGTTAACAAATGTAATGAGAAACAAACTAGAAGATACCCTGGGCCACAGTCTGATTAAATATCCAATAATGTGTTATATTTAAAATTAGGGTATCTTTACTCTACAAAATCGAAAAATAGTACCTTTAGATAAAGCAAGATTCCACTCCTCCAAAACTTTTTTTTTCAGATTTTTAATCTGAGCTGTAGATTCTGAGAAATCATCATTTTAATCACAGTATTTACAGGGAAAGACCTGTCACTCCAGAAGCAGAAATTATAATATGTAACCCATGCTTGACCTCTTTGCCTGCCTGCCAGCACACTTTCTGCAATATTTAAGAGAATCAGCAGAGAAAAGACAGCGGGGGGGGGGGGAAGGAGATGTGTAAGCAGAGCAGTGTCCATGATGAGGCTGTGCAGAACACATAAGTGTCGCAGACACTAAAAGAAGGCAGTGAGTAAGGGAGGGTGGGGGAATTGGGAGTACTCACTAAACATTAATAATTTAATGACAAAGCAAGCACAGATAAATATGTAAGTACCACCATTTTACTTGTCTCAAATTGTAGTTTCAGTAAATGTAAAGAAGTTTCAGTGAGTATAGTGACCCTTTAATGTAAAACACTCTATATACATTGTGATATGTAAAAACATTTATTTAACCATATCGTGATATATAAAGAACAATTAAAGTGCACTGTATATTATAATATACAGTGTATCAACTGTGTACTGCGCTACAGAATATTTCCTTATCATTGCATATATTTCAGTAAATCAGGATAAAATATCAGACACAATTTTCCCAGCTGGACGTGGCAGCAAAATTTTGTTCATTTTCATGGTTTTAAAAGGCCAATGCAATGAGTGGCATGGTAATCGATTGGTAGTCTCTCTGATGGGAAAATTGGAAACTTGTGTTCTTCTAAAGACAAGTAGTCAGAATAGTCAGTTATAAGTGCTGCATTTATTAAAATGAATAGTTGTGGGTTGGAAACCACACTAGAAGGTTTGTTAATAATGATAAAATGTTTCTTTCAAACTTAATGGCATTAATTATAACACTTAAAAGAAGGTATAGGAACTTATGCAGCTGCTCCATCTTCTGAACAGAGCTAGAGCTGCTGACAGCATCAAAATTCTATAAACTTTGTGTTCAGTGTAAAGTGATTACCAGGAACTCATCTATTCCTGGCAATAGTCGTAGAGACAGGCGTCGCACAGAAGCATGCCTGTCATCAATAAAGATTCCTCTGGTAAAGTCCATTCCCACTGCACATGAAATAAAGAAACTTGACTCAAATTGGGATGGAGAGATGTGAGTCAATAAAGGAATGTTGGGTTGTAATCTCAACAGTCATTCAAACAAAAGAATCATTTTTGATTGATGTTAAATAACAACAAACAGTCCTTTCAGACGCAGACAAATGTTAGTATTTGAAAGCTAACATCTGATTGGTTGGGGTAAAATTAACATGATTTTTAACAATAAGAATGTTTATTACATCGCCCTGTTAGCTTTGTGGTATCATGTGGCACAGAGTGGGTTAATTTCTATTTCCAGGTAGTTTCACTGATACAGTTGGAAAGACAAGTAAATTAATGACTTTGATATCACATTTTATTCTTTCTAAACACGTAATTTGTTTGTCTAGTAAAGAGCATGCTTACCTCTTTAACAAACCTTTCACAGCACAACCAGGACCCCCAAAACCCTACTTTCCCATTACTTACCTTGCTCCCTGGCATCACTTAAACAAGATACCTACCTTAAAGTCCACTAGCCCCTCAAATGGGGCCTCTTTTACGGCTTTACAAGCTCTTGCACAGCTGTAAATCGGTTTGTGCATACGTCCTAATTCAAGGCCATGACAGATTGCTAGCATCCAAAAGAGCAGCGAGTGAGCTTCAGTATTGCAAAAGTAGGGATTTGGGTGTTGATTTTGCTGTGAAAAGTATGTGAGGGGATGAACATGCCCTTTAAGTTAACAAGTGAACAAATTTTGTCTAGCAAGAAACAAATTATGGTACTTTCTACTAATGCTCTGCACTAGTACACTTTTCTTGTTATAAACAAAAAAAATTCTAGCTCACATTATTCTAGCTCACATTTTAGATATTTTTAAGGAGCAGCTTGGACTTTTGTCTATTTCATTATTTCAAAGAACAATGTTTCAACCATGTTTTATGATACAGATTCCAGAAATATTTAGCAACAGAGAACATTGGCAGGGAGTTGTCAAGAAGATAAAATGTTTTTTGTGTAGAAGGTCAACACATTTTGTTGTTTAAACCAATATAACATTAAAGTAAGGTCACAAGACTGACATGTCCCCTTTAATTTGACCTTACTATAATAATTCACTAGGGATGGACTTGATGTCTTTATTTAACCTCAATTACTATGTAACTATGTAAGGGAGACAGGCAGGTGTCATCTTGGAGCGTATATTATAATGAGTGATTGTTACAATAGAGTAAATAAGGCCTTACATCTAATTATAGCTTTAAAAATGAATGTACTTATTCAACATGTAAAACTAAAGTCAGCAGCACCTCACAGTACATATCTATGTAATTTTTGCTGCATAGTTGGTCTAATTGTGTGAGTTAGATCACATGGGACTGCTTACTCAAAACTTGCATCTGGTTGTTATTAAAGGGGCATTTTCAACTTTCAATTAAAAAATAATATAAAGGTAAACCACCCCCCAAAACTAAAATAGTCAATAGCTGACAGAGGTAGGGCTAATTATGATATTATGCTGCAAATTATGCTCTTCCCCCTTTCCTCTCAAATGGTTACGTCCTCCTCTTCAATCTCTCCAAGCTTCACATGCTTAGAGGAGGCAGTTAGGGGAATAGCATTCAGTCATTGCCAATGATGTCATCTGTTACATCCACAAATGACAGCTGCTAACTGTGCAAGAACCATGAAGCAGAAATAAATTGAACAGGTTTGGGTAATGATTTAACTATAAGCAATTATTAATTTGAGGGGTTGACTTACTCTTTAAAGGTCATGTCCACTCAAAAAAAAAAGTTTAGCTACTATTGTAGATTACCCCCCCCCCCAAACCTAGGTTTTGCATTACTAACTTATGCCAAAGATGCTTCTTAACATTCTTACCTGACCTAGACCCTCGCTGCTCCTACTTTACTGACTGGCTGTTAGTAAAGGCGCAACATGACTTCACACCCAATGGCCTGACAGCTGTGACCAGGAAGTAGAGCGGTTGTCAGCGCAAAAGCCCACTGCTCCTGTTTTTGCTCGAAACAAGCTTGAAACAGGTGCCCCGGCACCTAGACGGCGAGGGACCAGGTCAGGTAAGGAAGTTCAGGAACATCTTTGGCATAAGTTAGTGATGCGAACTCTAGGTTTGGGAGGGTAATCTACATTTTTAGCAAAAGTTTTTGAGTAGGGTGGCTCTTTAAGTTTTAATGCTAGTCATTGTCATACAAAAAAATTTAAATTATCATGGCCACTACACTGCTAATTCCAGTTTATTATCATGTATCATTACACCTCCAGTTATGTCACTTGGACATTTAAAGGGCATGTCCACCCCCATTATGTTTTTTTATTCCCTGCATAAGTCAATTTACCTGCATAAAGCCACTTACAGTCTTTTTTCAGTAAAATAATAGTTATTGTCTGATGTCAAGTGTGACTCTGGCTGAAGGCGTGTACTTGGTTTCCTGTACACATTTTTGGCACATGTGTTTCAAAGGAATAAAAATAATTTTAAAATAAAACTATTTCCCCGTAAAATAACTTTGATGCAGTGAGGACTGTCAAGCCCATGAAAAAGCAAGGTAAGACCTGTGCATTCTCTTGCCTCTTTCCTCCTGTCAAACAGAATCCTAAAGTTAAGAGGCTGCAGGAGGCTTACATAGAATTGATATTGCCCCATGGTATTGTGTGGCAATGCCATCTCATCTGTACCATGTGCAGTAAAGCAATCCCAAGTATGTAATGCTTAGAGAGCATGACTGTGAAGGAGGGGGACAGAGCAGTTAAAAATGTAAAAAATAGCAGGATAGCGGGCAATGTAACATAAATGTTGCAAGTTAGTGAAGAGATGGCTATATTAAAGGGGGGCATGAGGTGAGAAAACAGTCCACGGAAGAGAAGGAAAGGAAAAGGGATCCTCTCCCTCCCCTGTGCTTTTCTTTCTCCTCTTACTATCTGCAGATTGGTCGATGTCACAGCTGGTGGGCCAAAGGTGGTGGGTCACTCAAAGTCAACTGGGGAGGCAAGGATGGAGCTAGCCCACAGGTTGGCAACTCACGTATTCTCAGTGGTCAGTTCCACGTCTTATAGTTTTGACAAAATGGATGACGCTTACCGAGTCTGTGAATTTTACGGCTGGTGAGCATGCCAGAACATTTGGACGGTGGCTTCCAGTGAATCATGCGCAAAATAAATGTAAGAAGTAAAATGTTGTATTACCAAAGTGTTATTAGGTGTTCAAAATTGTTATGTATATGTATTTTATATTGTAAAATACAGAGTATACAAACAAGGTGCAAGCCATTATACAGATAGATAAAAATTTAATTAAATACAATTTCATACATCGGTTAAGAAAGCATATATATAATTATCTATAAATTGATAGTGCAGCAAGTGCAACAAGCCATGACACATTAGGAATGAGATCCCTGCCCCAAAGAGCTTACAATCTAAGTGTTATTGAATAATTTCATAGAGATATATACTGTTTCCTTATAACATTTGTTCTGAATAATAAAGCTGTGACCCCTTTTGCTCCAATCATGACTTACGAGTGTTATGTGGGAATAAAGGGGGCAAGAAGGGTTACAAGATTGGAAAGAAAAAGATCCTAGGATTCTGCGAGTTGGTGGTGCAGGTATTATGCAGAAGGTATCCATCCTATCACAGCCATGACTGTTGTGGGTAGTGTGCATGTGACAGGCAATCATTGTTTTGGGCACAACCCAACTTTTGGTGACCTGGAAATGCCTAAATACAGTATTTGTGTCAATCTCACGGCATGTAAAATGTTAGTGGCCCATCTTTATAGAGCAACCAGATCCATAGTACATTTGTAGACTTGCCAAAAATTAGATTTTCATATTAGGTTACATGGAGAATTTGTGACCAATTATTTTCTCTGTTCCCTATAAAGTCAATCATTCTGGCATAATTCTTTTTTGTACTTTAGGCACTATTTAAAGGCTAACTGTATTACCTCAATGCATTTTAAAATTGCTTTAAAAAGAGTAAAGGTTTGCAGCCCTCCCCATACATTTTTTTCCTGTTTTCGAGCCTCTCTCTGCCTCCAATTAGCCATGCTGTGAAGGGGGTGTAACAATTCTGTCTGCCTCTAACTGTCACTCAAAGCTAGCAGGCGAGAAAACACTCCAAACACACCCTTGATCAGCTTGATTATATAGGCTGCATCCTAGCAACAGGACATTTCAAGTTAGTTTTATTGTCAGAGGAGGAGGAGAGAGTTTGTAACAGACATTCCAACCAGCTAATGACAAGTGCTGTATTAACCACAGCCCTGGGCCAGCTAGGAGGCGGGCTTTTAGCACTCATCTTTGCTGTGTGATACCTAAAGGAGGGCAGTACAGTTAAGTAAGAGATTTCAGCTGCTTAAAGTGTGGACATGTAATGGGGTGATTTATTTTGATTGATATTGTTATCCTTTAAAGATAATTGTAAACCCTTCTCATTTTTTTAAAATCCTTTTTAGGATTTACAGTCTTTCCTGTGTTTTGCTGGTACCTTTTGCTCATCTATTCCAGTCGCATTTTCAGCAAGTAGATTCATGGCTGTAATGGGATATTTTGTTAAAGTCTATATTACGCAGTGCCAACAAGAGGATTTTAAATTGCCTTAGTACAACTATCCATCTATCATACTGCCACCCTCACCATAAAAATAATAATAATAATAACTGCTTTCAAAAGCAACAAAAATAATTATACAGTGATGACCTGAGAGAGAATCTACAGAAAACAAATAGAGTTTAAAATGAATTACTGAATCATGGTGTTAATAATTACAAACAGGTCTAACTGCACTGGAAAAAACACACAAAAGCAAAATAACATTTCCACAGAAAAACACTTCTGTTGACTATTTATCAATCAGGAGAAGGAATCTCTAAATGTAGGGAGACTCCCTGGCATTTTTTAAGTTGTTTAAGCCATAACCCCTTTTGTGTGATTATAATGTTGGTGCAGAGTGATATCAGGGAATTCAGTAAGGTCTTACCAGAAACAATACATTTTAGGTAACATCAACTTTCTTTCAATCAAATATTATGTCAATATGTTGGTAGAAATAAAGTCCTTATTCTTGGTCAATAATCCCCCAAGTGGAAAGAAAGTCTCATGTTCTCCAAAGGGGCCATTTTACATATATTTTTCTCAAGATTTTAATGTAGCTTTTGGGATCCCAAAGTTTAGGCCCAACTAACATTGCAGGTTACATTTCATTTTGCACTTTCTACTGTTTCCAGACAAATTGTTGCTAGAAGCATGCGTTGTACTACATGTCACTTTTGGGGAAGGAGTCAATGTCTGGGCACACATCTCCACTTTCCTATTGGCTGCCATACAGAGGAAGGCAGGGAGACTAGGTCAACAAGCAGTGATGAACTCACTCAGCAAGAGAGCAGAATGCACTACAACAAATGGCTATCTAAGTAGGTGAGGCAGCCAGCTGGTATACGTGTAGGTTTCTTCCACCACCCAGGGGATATTCCAATCCTCCCCTTACATATCAATAGTCTAAACTTTAAAAGGTATGGAGAAACCAAACTAAGGCACAGGCTGTGCTGTGAGAAACTCGTATTTATTCACACAGATATCCACACGACATGTTTTGAGCGACATGCGCCCTTTATCAAGTGCAACCCAAAAGTGAACATTATGTGCTTTTATAGTGATCGAAACAGGAAATTGATTTCTAAATTAGTTACAGACCGTCCCATCTACTTCCTCTAAAACAAAAAGGTAAAAAGGTAAAGTAGTCCATAGTGATAGATATAAAATAATCCAGATTGCATGTCCAAGCTTAATATACAACTCTAGTTACATATATAACACTCATTGAAATAAATATAGTAAAATTCATTAAGTATATAGATAACATTAATATAAATCTAGTAAAATTCGTTCAATATCCAATGTATAAAATCATCAATTATATAAGACTACCAAGTGTAAATAAAATAATTATGTTGCTTAGAATCTATTAGAAAAAAGTGCATTGCAAATTAGTCCAACGATATGGAAACCCTTCCAAGAGTCCATGTGCTTTAAGTGAAAAAATTCAAATGGATAGGAAAAAATAGGTTCTTAAGTTCATAAACTGGGATATGTCCACGTAGTTCCTTACCGTGACTAGTACCGTAACTAGAATTGTATATTAAGCTTGGACACGCAATCTGGATTATTTTATATCTATCACTATGGACTACTTTACCTTTTTACCTTTTTGTTTTAGAGGAAGTAGATGGGACGGTCTGTAACTAATTTAGAAATCAATTTCCTGTTTCGATCACTATAAAAGCACATAATGTTCACTTTTGAGTTGCACTTGATAAAGGGCGCATGTCGCTCGAAACATGTCGTGTGGATATCTGTGTGAATAAATACGAGTTTCTCACAGCACAGCCTGTGCCTTAGTTTGGTTTCTCCATACCTTTTAAAGTTTACAACAAATGGCTGTATTGCAGAGGTACAATTAGGCTAGGTAAGCATGGTCCATTATTTCAACTGACCTACATATATTTCTGTATTTTGATTATGATTTTGATGATGATATTCTGTCCCGAATGACCAGTTAATATATCATATACATATTGTGTACCTAGGCTTATGAGTAAGCACAGGGCTTAGTTTTAAAATACATTAAATTGTCATGTACTAATAGGAATTAAGACTTACAAAGAGTGATTGAAACCATGGGCCTTAATAAGTAACAATGGCTCAGATCTGCCATCACTGACAAATTGCAATAAGTCACATCTCTCTATCACAGTGGTGTCATCTAAAATTAACCTTTTAGGTAGAGTAATATTTTAAATTGGTCATATTGGGGTTTTACCTTTTTTCTGGATTTCCATAAATTTTCCATCTGGAACATGAAACGGATATACTTGAAAAGAATCTACAGTGTTACAAAATAAAAATGTTTGCCTGGTTGATTTTTACCACCTTGGCGCACCCAATTATCCCTCCTGGAAAATGTGCCTGATAAAACACACCCTGAAACTGCTCTTCTCAGTGATGATCCTGAGCTAGAATTTGGACAGTATATCTAAAGGATCATTATTGGTAATTACCGATAGGAACGCTTTATCACGGCCTGATTTTGCCTGATTGATATTCTCGTCCATGATGGGACGAATAATATAGATCCATTTATAACCACCTTTAGTCTCAAAGAATTTAAGAATCACTACAATAGTTCATTCAAAATTAAATATTATTTTCAGATACACATTTTGATAAATCGGTCCCTTTTGTTTTGCCTTCAATTTTGAGTTTCAAATGTAACCAAGATTTGGCTATAAAATATTGATGCGTTAGATTTATTAATAAACACAAAGTTAAATAAAAGAAAAAGGGGTGTTCTTATTATGAGGCATCATAAAAGGGGTGGAGAGGGAAACAATCAATTGTAAGAAAGGTGTCTCCATCACCTGTCAATTGCAGGACACATTTACATATCTATTTATATTGCAATACAGCAATCTAAACATGGTCATAATCACAATATGATACGTCATTAAATTATTGAATACATACTGCTATTGGCTTAACAAATATATATGTATTTTATTGCTTTATAGAGGGCAAACGGGCAGCTATTCTTAGCCTACTATAGCCAGCTAAAGATCTTTTATGTCTGCCATAAATAAGTAAAAAGGTTTTCTTAAAATAGAATTGCTTTTCATACAGCATTAGGAGTTGGAATTTGTAATCCATGGTCTTGAAAGAAATGCAACATGGTGCAAACCACTTACAAAAATATTTAGTGCTCCAGAGTAACAGGTAATATTGAACCAACAGGAATGACTGAATTCTGTCATTCCTAATGAACGGGGGGGGGGGGGGGGGTATTTGAAGAAATCATCTGTTTAATTCTGCAGGTTTATAGATTTAGAGAGTGGGTCACTGACCTTGATACCATGAAATAAGTCCAGAGTGTAGGTAAGTAACTGACAAAGGACAGCCCTCTTGCAGTGATGCGCAATAAAGCACTGAAAGAAGATAATTGAGTCTGTCCTTTGCCTGTTTGCTACTGACCCAGATACATGTTGTACATGCTCAGTGAATTTTCTCTAGACCCTCCTCCCACCCCAAATGCCAAGTAACTATTGGGTGACCTTCCTATGACTTCTCTGTAATTAAGTCTGAGTAAATATCAAAGAAATAATGAGGCGGCACTCACAGAGCCCTCCATCTACATCTCCCTTTGTCAACATTTAGGGACTATGAAAATGGAATTAGTTATACAGGAAGTGAACGGATTGTCTGTTCTAAAATAAGACAAGAGGAACATTTTTAGTATAGTAAACACTGGCCAACAATTCAGACATTATTTTGGTTAATCAAGACCAAATATTAGTCTTATTTCTGACCTGACTGCTCCTGTCTGATTTTTAGGCACTTGAAAGGAAATCACAGCCAACAGTGCAGCCTCCATTGGGCAGCACAGTCATTCACACTGATGCCATTTAAATACCCAATTGGCAGAGTACCAATTGGTTAATGAATTATTAGTCTTTTAACAATTTTGTCTGGCAATGGCCTTGGAAAAATAAAATGACTTTCAGTCGAATAAAAATGCAACTGCAGCTTGTGCTTGTGCATTTCTTTCATCCAGCTGTGGAAAATCTGTAGTGAGAATGAACACAAACCAAAGCTCCATCTAAGAATAGAAACCTTTGCAAACTTTCTGAAAAATCCTCACTACCATTACATACCGCAACATCAAACTCATGAAAAGTCAATAGGAAATGAATTGTTGCTTTAGATATTTCATTTCTTAGCAATGGCGTTGAGCCAAGGTGATTCAAACCCTAAGAAATAAACACAGCTGCAAACAGTTATGGGTTTCCTAATTCAAGTCTTCTTCAGACTTCGGTCCATTTATTTATTTTTTGTAACTTTACTTTTATTATAAATTTTTGTCACATAGCTAGCGACCTTACACAAAAATATGTGCAGGTGAACATTCCATTACTGTACTATAGTATTGCACAGGATTCAGAGAAGAGAAATATACAATCTGTCCAGGATCATTACATCACATAAATATTATGTTTTGACATTCATATACCAAAAGCAGTGGGTAAACATGAGCTGTGGTTATTAACATAAACAACCACAGTAGGGCTTACAAAGGGCACAAATAAATTAAACAATGCCCCTGGATTTGGGAGTTCTCCCCTACACAGGACATGGGTTAATTCATCAGGTCAGACACCAATGTGAACATTTCTAAACTTTTAATTTGGAAAATTTAGTAAAATGTCAGTTTCCTGTAATTGGGGTTGCCTGGTCATTAAAACCTGGTCTGTAAGTACTATTAATTCTAATATATCCAATGGGACACAAATAGAGTATTGCTGATTTTATAATTAAAGCCAAAAATAAATTTCAGGTTATTACCCATGTTAAAGAGATTTAATCACTATCAGGGAGATTCAATAAAAGTTCTTATCTTTAAAAATGCTGCTAATTTTGCCCCAACCAATTGTAAGTTAGCTTTCAAATGTTAAATAATATCTGATTGGTTGGGGCAAAATTAGCACCATTTTTAACGATAAGAACTTTTATTGCATCTCCCTGTATATTAATAATAGAGGTAATAACACTACTACTACTTGGTTTAAAATAATAGCAATCATTGCTGAGCCTCACCTTCTTTCCATGGTAAGCCTAGAGTTATTCTCAGAAGCACTATACACTGATAACGAATGAGACCACTAGCTGCAAAGGGCCATGGGAAACAGGAAATGAAAGGGCAACAAGGAGTGCAGCTATTTTCTAAAGGAGAACATGTCCTCCTGACAAACTAAAAACTGTATATAAGCAGATTCTGCCCCCAAACCTGTACCACTTACCTGTTGTGCATTCCAATATTCCTGCTTTTGGTCTTTCTGCTTTCTGAAAGGTGGCATTCTCCTATTAAATATGTATAAGCCCTTTATGAGCTTGCACATGAGTAGAGTAGAGCAGCTATAACTGACAGCTGCTACCTGTTATAATCAGGAGCCAGAGTAATCGACAGAAGTAAGATTCATCTGCAAATTGGGTAAGAATAAGGACATTGAAACTACTAAGGTTTTGGGGATTGGGGGTCTACTCACATACAATTTGTAGTGTGGGGGGTGTACATATACACCCCCATCCTCTCCTTCGTTGTTTCTTTTCAGTATTGGAGAGAAGAGTAAGAAACAAACTCCTGTTACATTTCTTCTGTAACCACAGATTTATATTTTTAGTTTTATTAAATTGCATAATATTTCTGAGGCATACTTGTTGTAGAAAATATATTCAGATTGGGCCACAAAAATTTCCCCTACTTCAAACCATTCTCATTTACTGTAGCAAACGTTCATGCATCTTTTCATCAGGTGGGGAGGGCATTTTCAGGGTTATTTAATAAAAGTTCTTATTGTTTAAAATGGTGCTAATTTTGCCCCAACCAATCCGATGTTAGCTTTCAAATGTTAAATAAGTTCTGATTGGCTGGGGCAAATTTAGCAACATTTTAAACGATAAGAACTTTTATTGAATAACCCTGATTGTGTATAATTGTTCTAGGCATATGTTTGGTTCCTGCTATGGGGACAACCACCCAAATAGAGATATCCACTCAATAACAGTGTGCTGTATCTTAATTTTCAAATGTTTATTGTGTTATAGTGTCCGTATTGAAAAGAAAATTCAATTAAAAATGTATTTTTTGCTTAGCTCTCCTTTAGAGAAGTGCTAAAAAAAAATAAAGAAAATGCGTAATTTCCATTTTGTTTTTTGGGGGGAATAACCAAAACCAACATGTATACCTAATCGGTAAGTTTAACCAGAGTGCTCTATTACTGTGTAAAGGAATTGCTGAGTTTTGGTTTTCATTTCTATGCCTTAAGATAGAAGGTTACATTCCAGTTTCACAGCAAAGATAGTTGATAGAGTTTATATTTTTATTTTTTTTCTCCCCAACAGCAATTTGATTCCAATTTCAATCAAGCTAACCTTAGTTATCAGAGGCAGGCAAATGCACTGCACTAATCATGCCACTTCAAGCACTCATGGAAAAGCTGAAATAAACCTCTTAATCATCTTTTTTTTATCAAATAAATGCTCAAGATGTTTCTTATAATGCAAAAAAAAAAACCACATTTTCTCATGCTATAGAAAGCAGATGTCCTTCAGTTTCAATCGCTTCACTGGAAATATGTAAAAGAAGTTTTAAAAAAAAGCATCCTACACTGTACGCTGACATCTAAAGCGGCCTTGAAGATCTAGAAGCCTCAGTTGTACAAAGCCGATTGCAAGGAGTGTAGAGATCAATCCTGTAAACTTTACCTGAATTATTTTAACGTTTTTTTATTTAGTTTATCAACAGTAGAAAGATGAGGAGCATGTGGGACCATTAAATAATGTCGCTAAGATGGTTATAAAGATTGTAGACAAGGCAAATGTGCTAATACAATTTTTCCCTTCTGTATACACAAAATAGCAACCTAGCCCTAATAATAGAGGCTGCAGTAGTATGAATGAAAATTAATATAAATGAATAATAATTACTACGTCTGACAGAGGGTATGCTACAGAAACAATTAGATAAAATGAATAACAATAAAGCTCCTGGACCTGATGAACCACATCCTAAGAGTTAAATTCTGTTGCCCGGGAGGTTAAGGAGCTATGCCTTACCTTCCGTTCTTCAATCAATAGCTCAGGATACAGGAACGAAGGTAGAAGAAACTTACCTTTTGCATGATCCACCGCAGCCACAGTGACAGGTCCCGACTGCTTCCTGGTAATGTAGAGCTATATCGGGCATTCAGTCAATATATTAAAGGAATAATTCACTTTGGGAACTATCAGAATCAGTGGTGGAAATGTAGCTTCATCTATGTGGTCTGGAGAATAAGTTGGGTGCTGGAGACTTCAGATGATGTGCCATTGCTACAGGCAGATTTGGAAAGATTGTCAAAATGGGCAGATGACAGATGAGATTTAAAGGGCATGTCCTACCCCAAAACTATAATTCAACCCGCTACTGGCCCCACTTTGTAGTGTTATAAAATCCTTACCTGGAAAACAATTTTTTTTTCAAGGGGTGGACATGCCCTTTAATGTTGATAAATGTAAGGCAATAGATTTAAGGTTTAACAATCCTTATGTACACCATAAATAACTCTGTGCTAAGTGAATCTCTGTTGGTAAAATATTTCGAAGTTCTGGTAGATAACAGATTTAGCTGTAGCAAACAGTGCCAGACAGCAAAGGATAAAGCTAGCATACTAGCTGTCTTATATAAAGAGAGGTGTAGATTTATGGGAGAAAAATATTATTCTCTCTCTCTCTTTACAAGGCTCTAGTAAGGAAAATTTGGAAAATGGGATGCATTTTTGAAATCCTGCATATAAAAAGGACATCTTAGAATGGAGGGGTTTGACTATGCAGGCAGATAAGACAAGTAAGGGCTGTTTAGAATTAGCACATTGAGGAAGGAAAAGCTGAAACCATTTTACTGATCCCATATTACAATGAAGATTTTAGGAGCACAACCACTATAGGGTAGCATGGTAATTGAGGTCCAAGCTTTATACCCTCCTCTTTAACCCAACAGTTGATCCAGAGGAAGGGGGGAAAAAACAGCTAAAAAAAAAACAACTACAGTATATGTATTAATAGCAGTAATTGTCAATATTTTTTAATTTTAGAAACTTATCCACTATTAAAGCTATTCACTGAACTTAAAACAGGTAGGGGAAGGGACCCTTTACACCAGTAGCAAGAGAAGTTCCTATATGCTACATCAAATGGCTCCTCCATCCACAAACAATTCTAGGTAAGTAAAATGATGTGTGTAGCATATAAAAGGCACAGACTGGATGCTGTGAAAGAAGTAGACTTTATTGTAACAAACGTGTGCACACATGTTTATATGACTAATAGGTCATATCAGAGGACACATGGACATCCTTTAATCTAAAATCTATTCAGGCTCGTTTAAATTTAGCTTTAGTTCTCTTTTAACTTTAGATATTTAATTTAGTCCCAAGCTTTTTTTTTGTTATTAGTGTTATTTTTCGATTATAATATCATGCTGTAGCAAACACTATTCAAACTGCAAAGAAAAATACTGTGTGTATTTAAAGTACCCTAATTCCCATGAGGTAACCTACAGACCTCTGGCTGTGATCAATAATATATTGACAGTTAGCAGGCCTGAGATTAGATGCCTCTCTGCCCGGTGTTGAATTTGATACGCTATACTGTATTTCCCCTGTTCCAAAGGTAAATTATACTGGCCCTGCGGCCTCAGAACTTTTACACCTTTTTACCCTCAGGCAAACAACAGGTGGCTAATGATCGTCGGAGCTGCGCCACACTAATAGCTGAAAGGCTGGTGTGAGACATTCCTATTCTAACCCAATAGTCTCAATACTTTCATGAAGAATTCCTATTCCATGTGTTTTATAGTATGTGGGATATAAGCAGTATTACAAATTACTAACTTGTTAATACTAAACATAGGACAAATGTAAAGTAAGGGGGAAACTTGTTCTTACACTTTAAATCTTATATTTCAATGGTCCTGTATGGCACATTGAAAGCTGCTGCTGTGGGGACTATTCATTGTGACATCAACTCAGTCAATGAACACACTTTGTTAATCTAAAACAGGACAGATCCAGAGGAGTAGACCACATCTGCTACCGTTATTGGCTCCTCCATAAACAAGGAATGGATGGGAACTGATTAGAAAGTCGCGTAATGCTCTGCAAATCTCTTCAGCTTTAAATTGGGAATAAACCCTAGTTGGAAACAAAGATTATCTCCGGTATGAATATGATTGCACAGATTAGTCCCTCTCTGAACATTTGCATTAATACATATGCATATGTAGGATCTGCCATGCTGACTGGAAAATGTGATGTTTTTTACTGTACATTATCATATTTTTGTATATATTTTTTACTGTACAAAACAATTAACCTTCATAAGAAATTAACCACTTTATACCATATCACATGGGCCAGCAGACTGTTATTGGAAAAAAATAGATTTTCATCCAACCGATAATGTTGCACATAATAGTGCACATCTGATTCAATTCAAATTGCATAATAATTTATTTAAATTGTGCATGATAAGTGGCCAGACAACGTTTGCTTCCTTTAGCTGGGTCCTACTCTACCAGTTATTTCCCTTTATTAAATATCACACAGCAATAGAATGGTAATATAGCATGTGCACTAGGCTTCTAATTTTTGTATGTATTGAATTAATTGCACTCTGTGTGGATGTATTCTATCCTATTTCTATATATATATTGCTTGTTGCATAGGAGGTTTGACCAAGTCTCTGGGAAATGTGTACTCCACCCAGTGGGTCATGTGTTCAAGTACTGAAAGCTGGAGAGTTAGGTTGAGGCCACACTGCAACGCACAGGAATCTTTAATCGAGCGTTATCGCACGTGATTGAGCGCGCGATTCATTCGCGCTTTCGATTTTGCCGTTTTCCGCAATGGAAATTAATGCGTTAACGCACCAAAACATGAATGGACGCCCAATCTTATGTGCATTGGAAATTGTGGGAATTTTCACATTCCCGCGATTTCCATTTTATCGAAAATCGTGGGCACAATCGAGAGCACAAAACGCGTGCGCAAATGCGCGAAAAACGTGCTAGTGTGGCATAGCCCATAGTCTCAAGAAAGCAAGCGAAAGAGCAGAAGGGACTTTTATCTCATAAAAGGCAGGTACTGATATAAAGACAAAGTTTGAGAATTACGTCTCCTAAAAGTAGGTAAAAAAGGTTAAACGTTAGGACCCAGCAGAATAAAGCAAACCGTGAAGTGGTTGCTGGGCTTAAAATATTTGGCCAAGTTATTTGAACTAATTGCTTTAATTTATTCAGAGAGAAGGGCAGGATTTTTAAGTTGCAATACAATGGTAAAGTAAAATGTAAGCAAATTAATTGGATGTGCACTAGGCTTCTAATTTTTGTAAATATAGCATGTATGCAAATGGAAATGGGAATGAATTACATGTGCACTAGGATTCTATTTACATCCATAAAAGGCAGCGTATAAGAAATTTGTATGTGTGGCTTTTTTTTTTTACAGCTGTGTTCCCACAATGAAACCACATGCATTATAATCCTATTATGCAGACTGTGTGTTACAGCTGTTAGCACTATTACAATTTGGAAAAAGCCCAACGTGGCTTTTCACACCATATGTGTCCCAGTAGTGCAATGTATAGTTTATTATTCACACACCTGTGATTTCTTCTACATAAACCCTCACAGCTATTTCCTGAACCTGGAATGATTATAGCCATCCCATATTCACCCTTATCAAATAAGATACTTATATTACAATTATTTACTTTAAATCCTTGCACCCTTTCCACTGTGTAAACGTATAATTAAACAATATCCCGGGATTTCTATTCTAAATTAGCTGTTAATGTTACATTAAAACTGGATTATATCTATTTTTCCAACACAGTTTAAACCAAATCCTTCCAATGGTTTTAGCTAATAAAATCCATTATTTCCTATGGTAGATTGATGGCTTCTTAGAAATTGAATGTTCAGAAAAATGCACAGATCTGTAAGTAGTCCTAGGGGTCAAAATGGAGGATAAAGTGTGAACAAACAGGTCTAATAGTTAGACTAATAGAAAGAAAGAGACTGGCAAAGTCCACATTGCTAGTGAAATGACATCAATTATTTTTTATCGGGGAAAAAAATGACATTTACCATAGAACAACTGTTTCCTGACATCAACCACTTTTTAACTTTCTTTCAATGCTGACATAAACATTTTGACATTTTATTCATGGACACATTTGATTTGACTAAACCTATTGAAACAGAAATCATTCTATCTTTATAAATAGGGCCCTAGGTCACAAATCTCATTTTTGTGTTTAAACTGAATTTAACCCTCTACCAAATTGGAAATAGAATTTATTTTATTGGCTTTCTGCATTTATAAGCTGATAGCTGCCATTAAATGCTAATGTGAGGGTGAGTTTCACCCAGAGCAGCCCAGCCCAGCCTTCTGGGATATTTGCCTAGAGCACCTACGACTCTAGGTGTATCTCCCCATGTGTTATCATAAAAGATTCGCTGTAAGATGTAGGAATGACACAAAATGAGAGAATTAGAATATTATTTTCTCATTGACAGAATTGATGTAAATCGTTCACACACATTTCCATCATCTTAGAAGAGCATTTGCCAAAAAGTATTTAAGATTCCCGAGTGTGAGAATATGGAATATGTACAACTAGAACAAATTCAATCTTCCTCCCCCAAAGGAAACCTGGTTACACACAAGCAGTATCAATGGTATTTGGAATGTGAAAACTTCCCTTCTTAATTCTGCAATAACATTTGTTGTGGGTATTTGGACTGGGTTGTGTAAAATGTATTTGTAACTAGAAGAAGGGCTGATGTAATAGGAACAGAAGAAAGGAATGTGCTGGCAAGGGGGATCAGACAGAGACTTGGAATCTGCCAGCACGGAAGGAGGGGGCATTTAACTCTGAGAACTCTGTTCCATCTTTGGAGGCAAGGGGAGAGGGTGGGGGTGACTAAAAAACACTGAATGGGATGGCTGAATAATAAACCAAAATCGAACTTATGTTCACAAATGTGTTATTTTGAAATGCAGCCACCATGGGTGGACAGGCGTTTAAAATGAATGTTTGTTCCAGGGACGAAATATATGGAAGGAAGGCATATGCAATGCAGAATGATTAAAAGTCTGGGAGGTCCAGCCAAAAATCCTTCAGCTGTTGTTGAACTACAAAGCTCAGCCCACCCTGACAGCCTTCTGAGAATAAATCTTAAAACAGCAACCATTGCCCTAGGTCTAATTAGTGCTGTCCAGTTATGAAAATGTTTCCATGTTTAAGAGAGGTGTTATTAAAAGCATATGGGAGCCACCTGCTCAGATTTTACTTATTAGTCTGAAGCCAAGAAATCCAAATGAATGTGATTTGTTGTAGATTTCCTTAATGTGACTTGTCTAAACCTTTAATTAAAGAATCTTTATTATTAACAAAATCTGTCTACATATTGAACAACATGGTTGTTTTATTTCAGTCTAGCCATCCATTTAGACTTGGAGCTAAAGAAAAAACTAGAGAAAAATAAAAAAACCTATAATCACAGATCAGAGCCAGCCTATTTAGTGTTTAACCTCTACAAATCAAATCAAATAAATGGGGCTGCCAGACTGACGCCCTTCCCTCTGAAAATAACATTAAACACAAAAAAGTATACTTAACAGGATATAAATACACGCAGATGAGAGGGGTGATACAAAGGAGCATACTTACAAAGTCACGGCATTTAAGGGTGAGGCCACACTGCAACGCACAGGAATCGCGCATAAAATCGCGAGCGTTATCGCACGCGATTGTGTGCGCGATTCTTGCGCATTTCGCTCTCGCGTTTTTCGCATGCGTTTTCGCCGTTTCGCGTTATGGACACGCATGCGTTAACGCACCAAAAATGGTGAACGCATGCGTTACCAAAACGCGAACGGACGCGCAATCGCATGCGCATCGGAAATCACGGGAATTTTCGCGTTCCCGCGATTTCCATTTTAGCGATAATCGCGGACGCAAACGCGAGCGCGAAACGCGTGCGCAAGCGCGCGAAACGCGTGCGCAAGCGCGCGAAAAACGCGCTAGTGTGGCCTAGCCCTTATGCATTGGTAAATACAATGATTTACACTGTGCTTGGTAGTTACCAATTAGCAAATCCTAGAGTTGGAAACTTATTGATGAATCTCTTGCGGCTCTGGGTATTCTGTGATTGGGTCTTACATGATCCGTGACTTTAAGGACAGCAATTTGCACACAAAAAACTGCAGCATGCGTGATATGGAATCGAATTTGGCGGCTGCACAGTTGACATTTTTTAGTCCGGCGCTGCTGCCAAAATTCCCTTCATTAAAGTCATGCTAACCCCATGATTGCGCCTAGATTTATATATTTGCTGCTGTTTTGATTTATATTTTGTTTCACTAATACTCATTAGGTCTCATTTAGGTCAATTGTATGAACCTTATGAACCATTATACACAGTATCAAATAGGATCACATGACAAAGAAAGATATATTGTCATCTTCTTATTAAATCAGCAGGCATGAGGAATACCTTTCACTATTTGGCATGGTATTGAATAGGTATGCACTGTCAGTGTGAGTATTATTATACAGATAGAATACTATATTAAATGCTGATGACAGCTACTGCTATCAGAGGCAAACACTGCTAAGCTGATGTTCTGTGTTCCAAATGTGAGGAACAAGATGCAAGGAGAAGTATGTGTGTGCTGCTACCCGAGGTCAGTGAAAGGTCACTCCCGCCATTTCACTTTCTATTTAAGCAGGACCGCCAGTCCGGGGAAAAGGACTGCACCCTCTCTATATCCAATGGTCAAGCTGGCATAAATTAACCAACTGGCTGCCCCCTGCTCCAATGCGCCCCAAGGTATAAGTGCCTTAGTGGCTCAATTTCCCCCGACATTTTTGAATAGCACTAGTAATATCAGTTCAAGGGACATTTAGAAATATAAACCATAAAGATTACATAGATTACACTACTTTTAGAAGAGACTGTATCATATTATTATTTATTTCATTTATTTTCCTTAGCTAGTAATTGTATAATATAGTCTGTATCCAATGTGCACTTATAGACAATCAAAAGCTAAGCTTCTTTTCACATAGTGACACTTTTACCTTACTTAACTATAGGGAGATGGTCCCAGTCGTAGGGAATGTGTCAGGCTCAGTCCCAAACCTTCTCCTTATACTTTATGTAGGGAGAACTCTTTGGGGCTGTGTACAGCCACATCTTATAGATTCTGTCTGTCATCTTTCAAAGATTGGCACTGTGTGAACCCTGCTTTAGGTAGGGCTCATGAGTAGGCTTAAAAGATTGGACCAAATGGACATTTGTCTTTATCTAACCTCCAGTACTATGTAACTATGATCAACAGTTTGTGCTGCTAATACAATAATAAGCACAATGATTTTCAGGCAATAATAAACAAGTACCACATTAACCTAATATAAATAAACATGGTTAGAAATAAATATCACTGGGCTTAGTCAATGCATGACACCTGCTTAACATGATAAACTGATCTACGCTTCAGAAAATTCTATTGGTAGCCTTTCAGTTACTGCTGAAAAACTGTTCTATGGGGCATATTTACCCCTAGTGCATTTTCAAGTGTTGATTTTTAAATACTGGCCCAGGTGAATTTTCTCGGTTTTGTTAATAGAGTAGCAGTCTTGCAGAGAGATTCAGTAAAAGTTCTTATTGTTCAAAATGGTTCTAAATTTAAAGGGGAAGTCCAGCCCCAAAATGAAAACTTACATACAGGTAAATCATTCCCCAAAACCCTAAACAGTAATAGTTTGAAATCTAAAATATATAAGTCTAACCTGAAATCCTGCACAATGTCCTGTTTCTGCTTCCTGGTTCTTCCAGTTAGTAACTGTCAGTTATGGATTTGACAGTTGACACAGCCAATGACTGTCTGCCTCTTCTGAGCATGCCCAGGCTCAGTACAGGTTTCTAAATTGCTCAGTTTTCATGAGGCATCCAGAAGCATAGCAGGCATACAGTAATGAATACAACAAAGTATGATATATCAACATATTTTAAAGAGGCCATTCTTTCTAAAAGATGTTCTTATAAGGGTGGAGTTGTCCTTTAATTAGATGTTAGCGTTCAAATGTTAAATAAACTCTGATTGGTTGGGGCAAAATTAGAACCATTTTTAACAATAAGAACTTTTATTGAATCTCCCTGAATTGTCTCTTTTCAGCATAGCTCATTTTTAGAATGGCTATTTGTCCACCTAGTAACATTAAAGGAACTTAAAGGGCCACTATACTCACTCAAACGACTTTGTATAATATGAAAGTACAATGTTAGGGTAGTAAAATGATGCTACTAACATGTGTGTCTGTTTCTGCTTTGTTAGTGAGTTTTCAAAGTTAATTAACTGCTCCTAACTGCGCCCCCCCCCCCCCTTAGTCACTGCCCACTTGTAAATCCAGCCAACACTGGATACATTTATACACATTCTGCAGAGCCTTCACAAGCTGACAGTATACAGCTCATTAATATATCTTCCTGAAACTGCTGATAGTGGGTGGGGGAGGGGGTCTGCTGCTGCTGTGTTAGACACTTCTCCCTTCTGACAAGCAAGCAGACATGCTGGGGGAGCTCCTGTAAGTGACCTCCTGTGACACACTCCTGCAGCAGACCTGGCTTGTATCTCTCCCCCTCTCACTGGTGTCTGTGTACTTATACTACCAAACACCTTTGAATAACATGATTGAAAGACAGATAGATAGACAGACACAGACAGATAGATAGATACAGACAGACAGTAAGGTAGATAGACAGACAGATAGATATATAATAGACAGACAGATAGATAAATCAGACAGATAGACAGGAGACCAATATGATTAACCACTCATTATATTTGGGGTTATATTAATAAATGCTTTGACATGTTTTGGGAGATCCTACTAAGAGGACAATGGAGGGATACAAATTAGCATACCTGGTTTGAGTGACAGGTCTTTCCCTGTACAGCTCGGATTTCACTATCTAAATATATTAATTTTGAAAATTCGATTTTTGGAAGCATAGATACCCTTTAACTTATTTGCGTGGAAAAATTTTTTTTTAAACACCATATTTTCCTAAGCAAAGAGTGTTTAACCTCCAGGTATTTTATAACTATAATTTTCAGCATTCCCTTACAAACATTCTGCAATGGCACTGAGCTGCCAAAGAATGTTGGGAGATTGTTAAATCCCTGGCCCAAACAAAGTACTGAGCAAGGTATCAGAGTTTAAAAGATACCCTGTATGCATAATGAGTTTTCATGTTCAGAACTAAACACTGTATTCTCATCCTGCGTGGTGGGTGTCCTGCTAGGATGTCAAAAATTACCTCTACATACTTAGTGTAAAGTTCATTATATTTGCACTATTTCTATTTCCTGAGATTAGGCTCCACACACCATAAACTAGAATCACCAGCAGCTACCTTAGCATAGGGTATATGAGACAATGCCAAACGGTACAGAGAGAAACCAGCTCCATATGCCTACTTCCTCTGGATTTTACACTAATGTTTTATAGTTTTGTTTTATAGTGGAAACTTTGAAAATAACCATGCTGCCATAAATATTTCCTATGGTACTTTATTAAATAAAGCAATGTATTGAATCCCATTTTTGATTCCAAATAGTAATACTAGCTGCCTGAAAACCAGATGGTATTTAAAACCGAGAGAAAACTTTTTCTAACTAAACTACTGTGACAAAATAAAAAATAACATTATTATGCACGCTGTGACAGAAAAATATATAAACCTTAGTCATGGACAAACTTTCTAAACTAAAGGAAATCAGCACAGTTTCTTCCTATGATAGAGAGAGATACAAAGCCACTAACTGGGCAGCAAAAGTAAAGATTCTACTATGTTTGGGAAGAATTTAGAGAAAAGGGTGATAAATAATTCCAATATATCTGCCCTATAAATCAAATATAACACATACGGGGAGATTTAATAAAAGTTCTTATCATTAAAAATGATTTTGCCCCAACCAATCAGATATTTGATAGCATTAGATAGCTTTTCATTCGAAAGCTATCACTTTTGATTGGTTAGGGCAAATTTAGCACCATTTTTAACCATAGGAAATTTTATTGAAAGTTTATTCTCAAGATTATGAAGAGGAAGAGCGTGTATCTTTACATTAAATATAGTGTTATCCCTCGTACTCATTCATATCTTTGTAATCCTGCTCCAAAGGAACCAATCCAAGCTAAAGGAGGAAGAGAGAGCATTTTAGACAGCATGTGACTTTGACTAAGTAAAAAACCAGAATTAAGATGCTGATGGAATAACTTGCAAATTGTGAGGCCAAGATCTAACATGGCATCTTTGCCATCACAGCAGTTCACAGTTTACCCTGCTGTTCTTTCTGTCTCTTCTCTTTACAATGATTTGTTTTATTACCACAGACATTAGAAGCCTGCTTTTACAGAAAGAGGGTAAAGAATCGTCTTAGTATAAAAGCAGACAATTGTGATGATTTGCCAATGATCTTCTGTAAGAGCAGAATAGAGAGTTCAGTCCTAAAAAAAAATCCATTTGTACTGCAGCCGCCACCCCCTTTCATTTGTGGGCGCACGCCCCATTGATATATAGCAGTAGGGATTCTGACCTTCAAGAAAATTACCTCAGGTCCCTAATGGCAGATGCTTCACTGGCTGCCAACATTTTAAAAAGATACAAGACATTCACATCAATCATTCCCACTATGGCAACATAAAAGTTATTATGTTCACATGTGCCTAATACAAAATCTTACAAAAACTATCTGTCATGGCAACCCAGTGCAATAGCCTACGATTCTACAGTATATGACTTTCGGGTGTTTAAGGGGACACAGGCAAAAAAATAGAAACAAATTTAGGTTTTAGTTTAGTGATTGCAGTTTATTAGTTAAAATCCAAAATTACCTTTTGGTGGGAAATGGGGAATATTAACCCTTTATCACAGCACTTTTACCTACATCTGCCAACATTTTCTCAACTGTACTACAATAACTAAATATAATTCCTGCATCAACAGATAATAGTGATACTTCTCAGTGTGGGGTTCTGTTTGACACCATGTATTTGCAAAGAGTCCATGGTGTGCAATAATAAACAGGGTAAACCAATGGGTATTAACAGGAAGTCAGTGTAACTGCCTTTAAAACCAGACACACTATAAATAAAGTCAACACGCTAAAAAATGGAATTTGATGCTTGTTAAATACAACTGGGAAAGGGTGGAAAGCTTTGTACCATGTAGACTGGATATGCTTCTAGTGAGGGATGAAGTAGCAGCATAAATACAAATCCACTATGTACAGACTTGTGGAACCATAAGAAGAAAAAAAAAAAAAAACTTTTGAAGGAAAAAAAAAGAAATAGTAAAATAAAATCTGATGGGTTATGTAATTTGGAGGAAGCACCAACATATTAATGTTGTCAGGAATGAGAACAGACATTTCATTGAAGACTAGACCTCCAGTGTGTGCTGCTGGCAGTTATCGTTAGTGCAGTGGAATGTCAGATTTAAGAGCCATTTGCAATATTGCCCATGACTAACTAGTTATGTGCATTGAGTACAAATATACTGACATAAGATTTTGTTTGGTTTAGTTATAAAGCTGCAATTGTTGATTAGGTTACTAATGGGGCCCATGTACGAACCAACCCCGGTTGTACAATCGCTCGATCATACAATAAAAATTTGCCAGATGACAAATATTTTTGTATGGTCATCGTACAATCGCCCATACACGAACCAACGATCGTACGAAATAGGGATCATACTTACTGGTTTGGAATTGGCTCCGTTAAGGCTTGTATTGTGAGTGAGATTACTCTGTTCAATTATGCTATACAGTTTGTTTCTTCTTTTGGAAAATAGTTTTGATTTTATATATTTATTGAGGTAAATGTACTCCAGTCTAATCATGCGTTTCATTGATTAGCTTTTTTTAGCAGTCAAGGGAGAATTGGACCAAAAACCTTAAATGTTGTCCATAGATGTTCTGCAGGGTTAAATATGACGTGAAGAGTCCAAGTAGCCACAAATAGGTTTTAGATGCAGCTAAGAAGAAACTCATCCTAAAAACACAATCCTGAATACATAATCATGGCTAAAAGCCGTCACTTCTGTTTACAAAGTAGCAAATCAATTATGAATGTTCAGTAGTCCAATGAAAGCCAGAGCCTGTTAATTGAATATTTAATAATGTTTTAGCGTCAAAAGCAATGACTGTATCTTTTAGTGCATTCACTTTTTTTAATAGTGATAATCTGTGAACAAAGTGTCAACTAGACGATTCACTGGCATAAATATCACATGATCATAAACATCCACATTATTCACTGTGCCCTTGTTAGTTTATTTTGCATATGAGCAATGACTTCTGTCCCCACGCACTAGAACCCAATTGTTTAATGCTGTAATATAATATCAAGCTGCATATTTAAAAAATATTAATTCTTTAAAAGAGAACTATGCTCTAAAATATAATTCTGATCCATAGCCTACCGTATATACTCGAGTATAAACCGACCCGAGTATAAACCGAGGTACCCAATTTCACCTAAAAATCCTAATAAAGTTATTGACCCGAGTATAAACCGAGGGTAAACTTGGCACTCAAGATGTTTGGAAACTACAACTCCCAGCTAATAAAGCATGCTGGGGATTGTAGTTTCCAAACATCTTGAATGCCAAGTGAGGGTGGCATTCAAGATTTTTTGGAAACTACAACTCCCAGCATGCTTTATTAGCTGGGAGTTGTAGTTTCCAAACATCTTGAATGCCACCCTCACTTGGCATTCAAGATGTTTGGAAACTACAACTCCCAGCTAATAAAGCATGCTGGGAGTTGTAGTTCCCAAACATCTTGAATGCCCCCCTCCCCCTCAGTTCAGTTTGTACCTGTGGGCTCTTCTCCCTGTGGACTCTTCTCCCTGTGGACTCCTGTGGACTCTTCTCTTCTCCCTGTGGACTCTTCTCCCTGTGGACTCTTCTCCCTGTGGACTCTTCTCCCTGTGGACTCTTCTCCTGGACTCTTCTCCCTGTGGACTCTTCTCCTGTGGACGACTCTTCTTCTTCTATCTTCCTCCATCCATCCCGGCAGTGTACGATCAGCATTCCGGCAGCCGCCGCCCATTCCTGTACCGGCGCGCCGGCTGACGTCCCTGCCTGGCGCCGGGCTTGGCGCCGGGCAGTGACGTCAGGCCGCCGCGCCAGTGCAGAAAAGGATCGCGCGGCTGCCGGAATGCCCAGGTAAGTGGTTGACTCGAGTATAAACCGAGTCCGAGTTTTCAGGCTGATTTTTCAGCCTGAAAACTCGGTTTATACTCGAGTATATACGGTAAGTGGGATCAAACATGCAAAAAGATGGCCGTGGCACAAGCAACACCATTTGAAAAGGCAGCTGGGTAAAGTTAAAAAAACTTTATTGCCTCCTGATGCGTTTCTTACTACTTATTCATACGTACTTATTCATAGGCGTGAGGAGGAGGTGCAACTTAAGACCTTATATACACATACAAGACTCGTAAAGTTACCACATAAAACACATAATACACACGTACGGTTTTCCTGCAGACACACGACCCCTCAGCAAGTGCACATGCATGTGACCCCTGGGTACTCGACCAAACACATACAAACGTGTGATTATCAGCCTGAAATGACTGTTCGACGCTTGTGTGGCTTGCGCTCGGGGGGTTGTTCGTTGGCGTTAAAATCGGACGTGTTTACGAGGCTTAACAATAAGCCTCTGCTGATTAAAATAATATACATCACTTCTTATGTTATTCCTTAAAATTAAAATGTGAAATAAGTAAAATTATTCACTACAGCTAGGATGTCAAACCCTCCAAATGTTCGAAAACTACAACTCTCAGCATTGCCGAATCATGGGAGTGGTACTTTTTAAAAATCTTAGGCTGGGTACACATGTAGGGACTATTTGTCCCGACCGAGCGCCGGCTGGGACAAATGTCTGTTGGTCGTGGCAAATTCGGCCGCAGCCAAATTTGCGAATGACCCACCGTGCAGTCCCATAGGGAACCACATGATCGAGGTCAGTCATGGCCGGCCGCCCCACACCAGGAGATGCCGTGAATCGGTCGAAAAGATCTTCTGGTGTGTACCCAGCCTTAAGGCTTGCAATATATAGAAAAGAAGCTGCACACCCTAGGCACTAGCATGTGCCACTGGTTGATTTCCTGGTGGTGCTGGTCACCTGAACGTTCTGCCACATCCTTAGTGAAGTAAATTGAAAGAATAGTGACCACACACAGCCAATCGGTGAAAAGGGTCCTTAACCCATTTATTGAAAGTGTAACAACAAAATTACGTTTCAGGGGGCCTAGCCACCCTTCATTAGATGCAAGTTTGACATCCCTCCATTACAGGGACACTGCAGTTACTTTCATCTTAACTGCCTCAAAATAGCACAGGAATTTAGGTGGACAGCTTCTCACTTTTTCTCTGGATTAACAATACTGGGCATGGCTGTCCCATTGGGAGAGGGGGTGTGGAAATAAAGATTAAAGTAATGCATTAACAATACTGAGCATGCCTGTTCCGTTGGGAGAGGGGGTGTGGAAATAAAGATTAAAGTAATGCATTAACAATACTGAGCATGGCTGTCCCATTGGGCATGGGGGTGTGGAAATAAAGATTAAAGTAATGCATTAACAATACTGAGCATGCCTGTTCCATTGGGAGAGGGGGTGTGGAAATAAAGATTAAAGTAATGCATTAACAATACTGAGCATGCCTGTTCCATTGGGAGAGGGTGTGTCAAAATAAAGATTGAAGTACAGGTATCTTTAGTTAAGAATTACTTATAAGGCAAGTAAGGCAAGTTATATGCCACAATCAGTGGTCAGAATAGAAAATAAACTGAAAGCTTCTCTACTCATAAGGTTGAGGAAAGTGGTAATTATAGATTATACAATACAAGAATTGTGGAAGCACTCCAATTAGGCTAATCTACAACTACATTTAGTGGAAGTGCTACTGATCTGGTCAAACATTTATACAAACATAGAAAAGATAATCAATGCACATTCCTAGGCCCCATACAATATCATATTATCTGCACACTGGCATACCTTATAAACAAAGGGGTTTTAGTATACATTACTGTGATCACATGAATGAAAAGCCTTCCAACCACATCAAGGTAACCCCAGTCTAGAAGGTCCTAACGTCTAACCTTTTCAATTTCTTCATATATCATATATCAATATGATATTGTATGGGGCCTAGGAATGTGCATTGATTATCTTCATGTTTGTATAAATGTTTGACCAGATCAGTAGCACTTCCACTAAATGTAGTTGTAGATTAGCCTAATTGGAGTGCTTCCACAATTCTTGTATTGTATGTATTTATTGGGAGGCTTGGTCAAGTCTCCATGTGGTAATAGCACCCCCAACACGCCCCTTTTATGGGAGGTCCTTTGCCTTTAATATAAAGCACTGCATGGCCTCTTCCCTCATTTTAAAGCCAGAGTGCTAAGGGGGAAGGGAGAGAGCCGGTTATACGGATCCAGTGTGTAAGAATGAGAAATGCAAAAGTTTGCTAGTCGTAATTGAAGTAAAAGAAATTTAAAAGGTTAGACGTTAGGACCTTCCAGGGTTACCTTGACGTGGTTGGAAGGCTTTTCATTCATGTGATCACAGTAATGTATACTAAAACCCCTTTGTTTATAAGGTATGCCAGTGTGCAGATAATATGATAGTGTATGGGGCCTAGGAATGTGCATTCATTATCTTCATGTTTGTAATTATAGATTAGGTTAATTTAATAACCATACCAAGTCATACAGATGCACAACTAACTAGATTACTGATTGGTTATGGCTTTTGTGCCAAGGAAATGCTAAAACCCATTTGGGGAAAGTGAAATCGTAAGATAAATAAAGCAACACAAAATATAACAAAAATACGCATGGAGAAAATAGGCACCACCCCCAGTCCAATTCATACTTACATTAAGGACCACCAAAGCCTGAGGTTGTTATAAATACATTTGTCCCAACGCTTCCAGAAGGGATATTTCCTTTAGTATAAACATGGAGAAGAAAAATAAAAACGTGCCATACATTTAATTTAGGAGCCCTGCCACCAAGGGTATTTTGACTGCAATGGGTTTGGAATGGCACAATGGCTCTGATCATACACAAAGGAATTATCAGCATTTTGTAGACAGGAATGGAATCTTAAAAAGAAACAAAAAAAACCATAATGAGTATTTTAATGCAACTGCCGTTTGAGGTTTTAGGTAATTTTGCTGCTGTGATTTTCCCAGAAGAAAATCTCAACTACTCAACTGTTCAGCAACTGACTGGTGATGATAAGATTTACAGTTCAGCAACAGCTGGGGGCAGGGAGGCCTTATTTCATCTTTGAAGTGCAGCAGATCCAATGTACAACATAATTTGTTTTTATAAACATAAGTATGCTCCACCTCCCCCCCCCCACTCCCCCAACTGGAAGTTAAAACTTACTCACTTCTAACCTTTAGTCATATTTTTTTGTTAAGAGAAAATACTTTTCACGTACAGGCCTTTTAGAAAAAACAAAAAAACTGCAAGCCTAACAAAATATTGTTACATGGTTACACGGTATTGGAGGTTAAATAAAGACACATGTGCATCTAGTATAACACTCTTAGCCTACTCATGAACCCTACCAAACATATGATCCAGAGGTAGGCAAAAAAATACTCAGTTGAATTTCATGGATCAAAAGATCTACTATATATGTATTAATACCAGTACCGTCATTTTCAATATTTTTACATTTTAGAAACTTACGGTATCCAGCCCACTCTTGAAGCTTTTTAATTAACATGCCATTACCACAGTTTTACTGTCCTCACTGTAAAGAAATATTTCCTAACTTGTTTTCCTAAAGTCTTAACGGATGTCTATGTGTCCTTTGAAATTATCTATGGGTGAACAATGCCCTAGAGAGTTTATTGTATGGCCAATTAATGTATTTGTATACTGTGATCATATCCATAATATCCCCATATAAATGCTGCTTCTCCAGTGTAAAACCCCCAAATTGTTTAATTTGTCCCTATAGCCAACCCCCTCCATTCCCCTCATTAATTTAGCTGCCTTTCTCTGAACTCTCTAATTTCCACGATGTCCCTTTTCATATATGAGATTCTGTTGCTGTCTGGCTTTGCTTGCCACAGATAATTCTGTTATATATTAGACCCCCCCCCCAAGAAAAAAAAAAAGATTCACTTAGCTAAGAGTCATTAATGGTGTAGGCAACACAAGGGTTATTAAAATCATATCTATGATTAAGGGTTTTATAAACCTGAAACACGTCAGACACCTGTCCGCTGTTTCCCCAGCTAAAGCTCTGGTTGTTATGGCTTTTAATGTTTGGACTGAATAAAATGGAGTTTTATGAAAATTGCAAGCGGTGAGGTACTTGCTTTGGTTGAAGCCTGCCGCGTGGTGCAGCGGTATTTGCTATTTTACAGCGTACCAAGGGTTGTTAAACCCCAATGACATCACACCTCTATCAACATTGAAGTTTTCAAAACTCTGCATAGGTATGTGTCATTGGCAAACACTGAGACCTTGCTCTCAATGCCCACTTTTAAATAAATTATAAACAGATTTAATAGAAGTGGTGGCAGCCACAGTACCGAACTATGATTAATAATTAAGTATCCTTAAATATCTGGTTAGTAATACAGGTAATAAAGTGCAAAATATATCAGTTGGGGTTAGGGGCAGGTAACTAACAGCTGTTTTTATTTGTTTTAATAGAACATTCCCTTTAATAGCTATTGAAAGAGCAGTTGGGGCTACGGGCAGATAACAAGTAACCATTTTTTTTGCTTTAGAGTGGAAATACCATTTAATCTTTAATTGAATTTCCAGATAGATGGCACTTTGAAGCTCTGCTCCCCTTTCTGCCCAGAGACTAACCAATGAGAAAATGCACTCATTCAATTATAGGACATCTCCACCCTCAATAATAATTTTTGATATATTGCAGGGCATGCCCTCTCACCCCCAACCGCTATATTGGAACTGTAAAAATAGAATGCAAACTCTACTTACAGCCCCTCACTCCCATGTGGTTCTGATCCGACTCCCTGCCTGCTGTGATTGTCTGAGAGGCAGCCAATCACAGCTGCAAGGATCTTTATGTTGAGTTCGGATTCTATTTTTACAGTTCCAATATAGCGGTTTGGTTGTGGGAGGGCATGCCTTGCAATATATATAAAGGATTTCACTCTACATGAAGGTCAGCCAGGTCAGGATCGGGGCGGAAGGAGGGAGGGGGGAAAGGGCTCCCCTGCACATGCCAGAAACAACTGAGAGGATATATCAGAGGCAGAAATGTTTGGACAGGAAGACAGCTCCTACCCTTCAGTTTGCTGGACTTTGATCAGTCACTGCAAGAGAACTATAAGGAGCAGGGATGTAAGGAAAGGATTTTTTTAAATTGTAAAGTGGGGCCAGTAGTGGTTTAAATTTTAGTTTGGGGGGTGGACATGCCCTTTAAAGATTACAAGCTACTAAACTAAACCCAGTAGTTAGGACTAGCTTAGAGTCTTACCCTGCAGGGGCACTTCTAGGGTTTTTGCTGCCTGAGCCAAACTTTTGAATTCCGCCCTTCACCCGTTGCTGTGTTAAAGTGGGTGTGGCTTTGTCCATGGTCATGGTTTTGCCAATGGCCGTGGCTTAGCTGGTAGGCATGGGTACAATATTACGGTTTTGAACTTCCTATCACATAGGTATTTAAACAGTTCCTCAGTCAATTACCAATAATGTAAATTACTAGAAACAGGTATGACATCCCTTTCTCAATCATCTTGTGTTCCCACTACCATATTGCTCCTTTCAGGCTTTAGTTGATCAAAACAACTTATTTAATAGCCTGTGCTATACCTGTTGGTTGAACTGTAAAAATAAATAGAAATAAATAGAAAATCCATACTTTCTGTAGAATAAAATATTTTAGACAGAAGATTTGTAAGCCTGCCACCACGTCAAGTCCTAACTAGCTAACTAGAATAACTAGACTTAACTAGACTTACCTAGCCTACCAAACTAAAGCAAACCGAACCATAAAAAATGTTGAGTTGAAGCAACTTCAAAGTACTGTGTATTGGAGTCATGCGAATGTCGCTTACACTTTTTTTCCCCCGGGGATTTCCCCGCTGCCTGTCTGCCGCCTTTTTTCTTGTGTGCAGAGGTGCCACCTGAGACAAATGTCTCACTCTGCCTAATGGTAGATGTGGCCCTGTTACCCTGGGTATTAAACTGGTACAGATTGAGGGTAACACTCTAGGGTATTAGTTCAATTCTTTATTCATTGACTACACACCCAAAAACAACATTTCAGGGGATAAATGTGCCCCCTTCCTCAGGTGATCTTACCCTGGGTAGTCTTCCTGATGAAAAACGTGGGAGTCAGAGACTTTTTAAGAAAAAACAGCCATTTCGTCAAACATTTTTTAGTGGTTTGGGGAAGAGGGGTTAGAAGTAAGTTGAGGACATTACACAGTTTCTGATTAGGAATATCATTTACTTTCTAGTCTGTATGTGAAAATGTGTTGTAGCCTAAACTTTATCTGTAAATTTAGATTGTCCCCGGTGGTCTTAGTATTGCAATTATAGATGTATGTCCAGCTCTGCCCCCTCGTTGGCAAATGAGAAGACATGCAACTTGAAGAGGGAGTTTAATTAAGTTAAGCATTACAGGAAGATTAAAGTAACAGTGAGGACATTGTGGCATTGTTCCTCTGGCGAATTCAAATTATAGGGAGGTAGGTGGGGAAGTACAATTGCCCTTTAATTTGAACTGTACCAGCCTGCTTTAAACTGAGCATTACATTAATTTGCAGCACTTTTACAAATGTTAAACTTTAAAGAAGAGAAAAGGGAAGCATTGGAAAGTAAAAACTGGACATTTTAAAATTGTGCAAATTATGTATTTGTATTTTCTGGAATATTATTAAAGATAATTTGCATGACATGTCCTTAAGGAATGCAAAATCTGTCAGTTCAATTACTGTTCCCAAAATGAAATTTTATTTGCAAGAAAAATGCCACCTAAATATTCTTATACTACCAGCGCTCTACTGATAAAAGCTTATCCAAATGTCATGCCCATGCACTTGCATTTTAATAGTTTTCATGCAAAAAATGGCTAGAATGATCATGAAAATTTCTATCCAAAGTAAATAGCCATAATGCATCTAAGCATCAATGTGTAAATACAAATAAATAAGATCTGGTATAGTAGTGGAATATAGGACAACAGCCATCTACATGACAAATGCCTAAAGCCTTAGGCGGTGATTCATTCAAAATGAATGAGATGTTCATTTGGTATTTTAAAGCAGCTGTGTTATACAGACATCATCATATGTCTGGCAAATTCCTACTTAGCCAAAATGTTCATTAACAGCTGTAAAATGCTATGCTGTTATACTGCTAATGTGAATCATGGGGGGGGATTACTGTTCTCCTTAAAAAAGCAAACTTACATTTATTTTAAACATTAACCAACTAAATAACACTTTAGTTTTGTTTATTAAAAAATATATATTGTTTCATATTGTTAGATATTGCTCACCTGGTGAATGGTGGCTTTACATTTACTGGACACTTAAGCCCCATACACATGCCATACACACGCATATACGACTGCCAAAGCTGGGTACACAGATTACCGATAAAGGTACCATCAGGATTGGCCCTTTATCGGTAATCTGTGTGTACGTCTGTAACAACCATTTCCAATGCTGACGAATGTTTGTATACTGCATCTGAAATGGTTGTTACAAATGGAAAAGGAAAATTTCCCTTGGTTACGGTCGGCTCCCTGTACTAAAGTATAGGAAGTAGTCAGTGATGGTTAGGTGTATGGCAGTCACAAGCGATCTCCCTATACTTTATATAGAGAGAACATTCAGGACTGGGTGTAGCCACGTTTTTCAAAGATAACCGGGAATATAACAGATTATTTAAAAGATTGGTACTGTGGGTACCCAGCTTTAGATACAACTCTGACTATATGCTATTGCTTCAATCAATGTTGGGGGAAAATTATTTTAAAATCCTCAAGCTGCTTACACTATAAATGGATAAAGATGTATTCTTCTTCTTCAGGTAAGGCTCACTTTATGATATGCCGTGTGTTTTTGCAATTTAAAGAGAATGGTTGCAGAGAATAAAAGTTGGGGTGTGGTCAGTCACATTGAAAAAGACATGTTTATTATATTAAATGATCTTAGAGGACACATGGGCATCCCCTAAGATAAGAAGAAAAACGTTTTCTCTCGTTGTTTATCATATAATCAATAAAACTGTGGAACTCTTTTCCAAAAGATGGGGCACTAAAGTTGAAATTGTTAATTGTTTAAATTGTTTATAACAAGTTTTAAGAGAAGGGTGGATGCATTAAAAAAAACAAACAAAACAGTGTTACTGGTATTGATAATTAAGTTTCAGGTTATTCCATTTCCTATTCCACCTTGTAATGTAAAATTTTAAGAAATACTGACACTGTATTTATTATATAATAATGTTTATTCTTCCATCAAGAAGTAATAACAACACCAAAATAAGTGCAACAATCCCCTACACGCACACATTGGATTACAGCATAAGAGTTGGGGAGGTATAGAAAATGATCAATTAACATTGTAATACCATAGACTCCATCTGTCAATAGCACAAGCTCAAATCATTCATCTATACACCTTAGTGAAGTATGCATTAACCTTATAATCAAAGTAACTAGTACTTTTTGCACTTTCGGAGACTGTTTAACCCATATCTAAATATATTAAAATAAAAAAGCAAACATTCCTTAATGATTTCTTTGCTGAAACAAGATCTTTAATCATTCAGTTCATAAAGACTTTGAAAGTGACCTAGATATATTAAAGCATTTTCTAAAGGGGATTGTCTGCTCAGTATTCAATTTCCTTTAAGGAAGATTTTGTGTTAGTCAGCTGGAGTAGCCTAGAGAATTCCCATACTGTAGTCTGGCTTCCGTAAGACGTATCTGCTGAATTATCCCCACTGCCATATTAGATCATTTATTTCAAATTTTGGTCTGTTTGACACCAAGCAGTTGGAAAAAATGATCTGAATTACAAAGACAATGAATGGCATGTATTAATAGACGCAACACACAATTAGCACCATAACCACAAACAACACAACACTGTCATTTAGATGAAGTGTTCTAAATAAAGTGGAGAAGTCTTTTAATTCTATATGTAATATTCCCTACATGTACAGTACTGCAGTATTTAAATATGCAAACAGTAATGAATGTGGATTAAAGGGGATCTGTGATAGCCCAGATAATTACTGTCAGCTATACAAACATCTTCTCTAGGACTCTGGCTTACTCTATGCTTTAGTGCAGCTGGCTCTCTGAATGGACGCTTACAGCATATTGCCTTTCCCAGCACTTGGAAAGAAGATTATTTGCATTCACCTCCCTTTGGAGCTAAGTAAAAGTGAGTCAGGCACAATCCATTAGTGAAATGTCGCAGAAGCACAAGAGGTGTATTGAGTAATAAAGTGGTCGGCTTCCTATCTGGTAACTAAAGCAGCTGTTTGTGCAAAAGGCAAACAATGTAGAAATGCGCTGTTTTCTCTAATGCTTTTTCGAATATAGTGGCAATAGCACTAGATTAATATGTTTTAGTGCAATTTTAGCTGTTGCAGCTAACATTGCAGCTAACATTACTTTCTATTCTGCTTCTCTTAAAAGCTGCAATTTTAATCAAGAAAGAATTAGTGACACCAACTGTGACATTTCAATGAGATTTCCAGATTCTTTAACCTTAGATCTGGAATAGGCAACCTACATTTCTCAAGCTGTGATCCCTCTATGCCTCAACCACTCAACGTCCTATTCTTGTTCAAAGGGAGGCAGTGGAAAGGAATGGCAATCATGAAGAGCTTGTTTTTATATAATTTGTAAATCATTTATTAAAAGTATTGAGGGTTTTTTTGTGGCATTGCGAAGTATATTATGTTAATCAATGGTACAAAAAAAAATGATGTAAAAAAGTATATTATGAAAAAACCAAAAGAATGACATATGAAATCCACTTTACCTACACACACGTCCTTTCACTGTATGTTATATGTTTCTAACAATATTTCTACAAGCAGTGATTAGTTGATGTATATTTAAAGGGCAAGTCCAGCCCAAAAATGAAAACTTACATACAGGTTAATCTCCCCCCAAAACCCTAAACGGTGATAGTTTGAAATCTGAAATATACATATCTAACCTGAAATCCTGCATAATGTCCTGTTTCCCGTTTCTGGTTCCTGGTTCTTCCAGTTAGCAACTGACAGTTGACATTACAGCCAATGACTGAATGTTAATCCTGTCTCTTCTGAGCATGCCCAGGCTCAGTACAGGTTTCCAAATTGCTCAGTTTCCATGAGGCATCCAGAAACATAGCAGGCATACAGTAATGAATTCATAGGACAAACTATGATATATCAACATATTTTAAAGAGGCCATTCTTTCTGAAAGATGTTCTAATGAGGGTGGAGTTGTCCTTTAATCAGATTTCCTAGTTATGTTTTTCCATATGAAAACAGTTAAAGGGCAATTGTGGTCTCCAAATAAGTGAGGGTTAAATGAAAGCCTGCAGTATTTCCTTTATAATAAGCCAACAATCACATCTCTGGCTTCACCCTGTGAGAAATTATATTGGGATGAATGTTCAAACTTCCTGCTTCCAGTAGGTTGAGTGACATCACCTTACCTCTGCTAGCCCCTCTGCCCCGGGAAAGAAGCATGCTCAGCAATCACTTAATGCTGGGGAAAACATTAAGTACCTGGGGGGGAAATTGATAGTTGAGAAAGGGAGCCTATTAATGCAGACAGGCTGGTCACATGACTTCAAGCTGGTCAGATGGCTGAAAAGAGGAAGTGTTCAACCAGGAAGTAATATTGCTGAACCTTTCCAGCAATAACTTCTCACAGATTTTATCAGAGATGTGATTTTGATTTTATTTTGAAGGTGTCATAGAAGGCTTTTTATATAATTCTTACTAGTTTGGAAGAATTGGAGACCACACTTACCCTTTAAGGTAAAAAGAGTTATAGTTTGATGGTAGCTGATGGCACCTTCCAGAAGAACTGTCACATTTTTTCCTCAAGCACTTAAAATCCGACAGGATTTCTGGCAAACGCTATCTAATGATTGACTAATCAATTTGTTTTATGTCTAGTAAATTGATTTCCTATTTTCTAATTGAACAAATGTGCAACATCCAGTTCTATGTGTGGTGAACATACTCTCACTGCTCAGCAAAGCTTTCTATACACCTATAGTCAATTTTTACTGCCTCCTCCCAGGCAACTGTACTGCATGAACAGTTTAGGTCTATATTAAAACATGAAATGCTAAGGCAGGAGCATTAGTACACACAACCTAATTTTTACCAAATACTCAGCATGCAGTGGAAGTGAACATTGGCCAAACATAGAAATCACTACATGAAAGAGCCATGATGGTGGGAAGTTAGTTGACAACTAAAGGCCATTAATCATGAATACCCATGACTCGTGACTGAGCAGCATTGCTTTTCATATTTAGATCTATTTTTACTTTGCTATGATAACAAACAATGTTACCAGGAGCAGGAAGAGGTAATTCTAGATGCTTATTTAGTTTGGTGGATGATGGGTTGTAACACAGAAACATATAGACACCCTTTCCTGTCACTGCTCTTTAGAATTACAAAAATATAACTTGATTACAACAGAGATCTATATAGGATGTTATTATGGGAATCCCAGTAAAATGCAAATTATAATTCTTTTGGTGCACATCATTTCCATGCGGAAAGGGCAACAATTCTTGCCATTATTTTCTCTAATTCAAAACATATGGCTAACCCTCTTCATTTACCCCTCTGGTGATATCCACAAATTCCTGCCAATGAATTGTTCCTACACATCAACTATCCTGGAATCTCTGTACTCAACCCTTCACCGCTGCATCACTACATTTCATTGCAGCGTAACCAACCACATTTACTAAATGGAACTAGATTGTTTTATTATTACATACAAGGAATTCATAAACATATCTCAGTCTCTATTACATTCGACATAATGAATTGTCTGCGGACCAACCTTTCTTCCTGTTAGATAATTGTTTTATAGTTCCTAAATACATTTGTTAAATAATCAGCTGTTTTTATGACCTGGAAGGATTTTAGTGTTGGATAATAACCAAAAGAGCAGAATTGTGCAGACCGCAAAATCAAGGTCAATTTATTCAATCACCATTGTCCACACTACTTTGATTGCCTGGCATAGTCCCTGTGCAGCGAACCTTAACAGAGTGCTGCAGTCTTTATGACTAAGATGTCTGATTTATGCACAAAATTACAGACAGCAAAGTCTCTTTTAAAGAGATTTAAAGCCAATTAATAATTTACTATTAAATAATCCCTCATACTTTCTGAAGGTTAATTGGTCATTTTAGGTTTGCAGACCCTCCTCTTTTTCTTGCCCTTCTTCCCACTTACTATCACCTCTCTGCTATGTATGATAGGCAACACAAGAATAGTGGAAACAAGGATTTTTCTAATTTAAAGGACAACAATACCCCAAAAAATAACATGTATTGTATTGAGGCAATACAGTTATCCTTTAACAACTAACTAGGTCAAATTCAACTGCACTTTTTTTGACTGCTAATCCAAATATGTTCCTCATGTTAGTGGTAGGGACATTCCCCAGCATAAATATTTCTAGAGGAATATGTTCGTTGTCCGAGATATAAACTTCTTGCAAAGCACATGTCTCCTTGTACACTAGGCTACACTGCACATCATACATCAAAGTCTTACTATTCTTATATGCTCCTGTCCTGAGGCCAAAACAAACATTTGGCAATGCATTTCTGTGCATAGGGCACTAGCGATTTGGGCAACAGTCTCTAATCATAATGCATGCAGTTCGCACCAAAATCGGTGGTGGCGTGCATTACGATAGCGGAAAATTGCAGCAGTGTGGCCTAGCCCTTAGAATGGGGATAATCATAGGAAATGCAATGAATGAAAAGGACGAGTTACAAGTGAGGAATTTTTTTCATAATGAAATTTCCTTGGTTGGAAATGACATTGAATGGTAATTTATAAAATCTTTATCATTTCACAGTAACTATTATTATGATTATTATTATTATTATTATTAAAGCGTATCTCCACCTTTCATACAAACTTTTTCTGTAGTGTAGAGGACCCTATCCCACCCCAACTGCCATATTTGTTTGCAAAAAAAATAATTAGAAAGGTACTTGGTTCCCCCGGCATTCTGATCCGGCCCTCTGCTTGCAGGAAATTGCAAGCAGGGGGCTGGGCTTGCAGCCGTGTCCGTGATTGGCTGAGAGGCAGTCAATCACAGACACGGCAGCCAGCAGTGCAGAATGCCAGGGGAACGATGCTCTGTATACATTACTGATTTTTTTTGCAAACAAATATGGCAGGTGGGGGTGGGATTGGGTCCCCTACACAACAGAGAAAAAGGATTTAAAGGTAGGGCACCAGGCAGCAAACAGGGATCAAGAGGGAGGGGGGAAGGGCTTCAGTGGGCAAGCCAGAAACCTCATATAGGAAAGGTAAGAGGCGGAAACCTTTTCACTCACAGCCAGGCTCCTACTCTTCCCTTTATGGGAGTTTGGACAGGCATTGCAGGAGAACCATTTGGAGCAGAAAGGTAAGGTAAGGATTTTTAAACACTTCACAGTGGGGCCAGTAGTGGGGGAAATTTTAGTTTTGGAGATGGACATTCCCTTTATATAGCATATCCATTATAATCTATAATAAATTTGTAGTTGTTCTATTCATCTTCCACTATGTTGTTAATCTGGCTTAGAACTCAGTGTAATATTTATACAGGAAAGTGCTCAGGGTCCACCAGCAGTACCAGGCCAGAAAGTAGATTGGAGCTGTCCCTAATATGGGGGCTACAGGCAGTGCGGAAATAAAGCACTGAGGAGAGCAACATGTCAGCCTTGCTTCATAAGCATTACAAGGAGGTATATTGCATTGTAATTATTAATTCTAATTATGCAGAACTTTTTTTACAATTAGTTTATCCATTTTTATCTGGCCCTTTCCTAATGAGCTTACAGACGCAGAACCCTATTACTCCTATTTATTATTATTTATTATTATTCCCTATTTAAGTCCATAGAACATAGAAAATCCATGCAGGTTTAGCCAAGGATGGATTTGAACCCAGGATTGCAAGTCTTCAGTGTTAGCCACTGTGCCACCATGCTGCAAATTCTCACTGTAAATAAACAATTTCCAAACACTGTAATAAAAGAAATGGTAATGGCAGCACAAAAGATATTCAGGGTTATTCAATAAAAGTTCATCATTAAAGATGGTGCTAATTTTGTACCAACCAATCAGATGTTAGCTTTCAAATGTTAAATAATATCTGATTGGTTGGGACAAAATTAGCAGCATATTGAATAACCCTGATTATGTTTCAAAAGGAATGTTAAGTGGGGGCGGGTTTGTTTTTCATATTTACCACTCACTTTAGGAGGTATCAAAGTTAAAAGGCAAGTTCAGCCAAACTCAAACTCAAAACCAGTAGTGATTCCCACTTTTGAAGATGTTACATAATATGTTTACCTTTTGCTAACTGATACCAAAGTTCCGAACATATTGCTGTGCTGTGACTCACATTTGCAGTTATGAGTAAGGAGTGAACTGAAGGTATATCACATTCTGCGGTATGTGGACTGATTTATTTTAAGGCTGAAAAATATTTTCCCACTCTGTTACATAATGTTTTACATTCAGTTTTACAAAATGTAATCATTACAATATGCTCTTGTAAATAAGCGTGAATTGCAGTTTTTAATGGGAACTAGAATCAGAGTTTGTTTTTAATCAGAATGGTTTGTTATACATTTATTCTCAGCTACATTGTTCTTCCAAATAAAGAATTAAAATATATACCTTTTCTTCCAATAGGATATACTGGAAAAAAACGTGAACCAACTCCATTCCCTAATAGAACCCAGACAGATGAGGTTCTCACTCGGGGGATATTTAAAGGGCATCTCCACCCTCAGTATTAACTTTTAATATATTGTAGGCCATGCCCTCCCACCCCCAACCGCTATATTGCAAATTTAAAAATAGATTCCAAACTCTACTTACAGCTCCTCGTTCCAGCATCGTTCTGGTCCAGCTCCCCTGCCTGCCGGAACTACAAGCAGGGGGCCGGACCGGCAGCACAGCCTCAGCTGCTGGCAATAAAGAACGCCACAGGAGCGAGCATCTGTAAGTAGAGTTTGGAATCTATTTCATCTATTTTTTATACTTGCAATATAGCCGGTTGGGGGTGGAAGGGCATGCCCTACAAATATACATAACAGATTTAATGCTACATGAAAGCCAGCAATGTCGGGAGCGAGGGGGGAAAGGGGCTCCTTTGCGCATGCCAGCAGCAACTAAGAGGACAGAGCAGAGGCAGCAACCTTTTGGACAGGAAGACAGCTCCTACCCTTCAGTTTCCGGGACTTTGAAGAGGCCCAACAGGAGAATCAAAAGGAGCAGGGATCTATGGTAAGGATGTTTTTAAACTGTACAGTGGGGCCAGTAGTGGGTTAAATTTTAGTATGGGGGGTGGACATGCCCTTTAACACATATACACCCAGGAGTTTCAAAAATGTGCTGGGGCAATATAAGAAGAATCTATATCCAAAAAACAACTATACCTGAGCCCCACTCATTATGGGGCTTTATGGGACCTGAGCCCCACTCATTATGAGCCCCCCTTCAAATCTGTTCTGTCCTGGAGAAATAATTACTGTTGCGGGGTATGAATTGATACATTTTATATAGCAAGGATAAAGATTTAACAAATGGCCAGCTAGAATCTTGTACTTCATTCTTTTGTTTGATTATATTGTTTCAGTTTCCCCAAACCTTTGTTTCTTACTTCTCCCTTATTTACATCACATGTATTATTGTGATCTATTCCCTACCACATTCTCATTTTGTCCTTTATCCTTTCTCTCGGTTTTTACTCCCACTTGTCCATCAATACTGCAAAAAATATTCTGCAAACTGCTAGGAATTATTCTTATACTATGATATAATAGATGGTACTGTGAGTAAATGTAGTTTATAGTTGGCACATATTCATGATGTGAAATGATTTTAAAGGGTATCTCCACCCTCTATTTCATTTTTTGATATAATGTAGGCCATCCCTTTCCAGCCCCAACCGATATATTAGATTTCTGAAAAAAGAATCCGAACAGTACTTCACGCCTCACACGTGTCGCACTCTGATCCGCCTCCCTGCTTGCCGGAACTAGCAAACAGGGGCTGGACCGGCAACCACGGCTGTGATTGGCTGAGATCAGCTGTGGCTGCCGGCACCGCAGGAGCGAAGGGCTGTAAGTAGAGTTCGGATTCTTTTTTTAGAAATCTAATATAGCAGTTGGGGGTGGGAAGGGATGCCCTACATTTTAAATAAAACATTTTATGCTAGGTGAAGGGCTGCCAGGGAGGGATCAGGAAGAAGGAATCAGGAGGGAGGTGGGGGGCTCCCCTGCGCATGCCACTGTTCTCTCAGAGGACAAGGATGAGGCAGAAACCTTTTTAACAGGAAGACAGCTACTACTCTTCAGTTTCCTGGACTTTGGACAAACACTGCAGGAGAACCATAAGGAGCAGTGATGTGGGGTAAGGATTTTGTAAACTACACAGTGGAGCCAGTAGTGAGTTAAATTTTAGTTTTGTGCGTGGAGATGTCCTTTAATATTAAATATATATGAACTCTGTGTACATATAAATAAAGAGGGACTGGAAATGCTGGAGGTGTTCACAGCAAGTCTTCACTAGAACTTGGAAGTGGCAACACTGAGCCAGGCAGAAGTTTGTCATTTCCACAGAATGCAGAGCCAAATCAATTCTCCTTTAAAGATAAAATCTAGCTTGGTACACAATGCAGCAGAGCTGCGTTAAGATAAATGTGTGGCTCCACACCCAATATAAGCAGCTTAAAAATGATTACATAATGCCCACCACACACAACTGCGACGTTTGGGAGCCACACTCCATTTCAGCTGTGGGCATATATTGGGTCTGCAGTTTCTCTTCTATTTTATATATGGGGGTTATGTTATGGGTTTGTATAGTTTAAATATTAACGCATTTTTTACATTTTATTGTGCTCCTACACAGGACTAACTGAATATTCATAGTAGAGTAAGAAATAATTACAAAAGATGCAAACATTTCCAGAAGCTATGGCAAGCAACAATGTAATTTTGGAAGCAGAGTCAGAATTCATTGTCTCTGCTGACATTTGTATTACTGGTACATGCAGCTCTCAACAGGTGTTGTCGGAAACATGTGCTTTTTCTTGGCTCTTCCTGCTCATTCTTTTTAGGCATTAAAAGAGTTTCCACTGAGAGATATACACACTTGTTTTTCACTGTCAGCTGTTTCTCTGCCATCAAAAACATTTCCTTTACATCATGTTAAAGACCTGGAAGTAAGTTCTTCAGTGGAATGAAACTTTGGCTTAGAAATAGATATGTACTGTATAGAATAAGATGTGTTGGTTTTTCTAGAGGATGCACCTGAACCATTTTAGAAGCTGGGGAATGAATATACACAGAAGTGTCAACCATAAAAATCACTTTGTATTCACATTCATTGGCCATGAAGTTTTATGGTTTAAAAATTGACCTTAGAGACTGTAAATAAAAATGTTAAGTATATACAGTACATCTGGCACCTGTGCTCGGATGTGTTTGTCTACTCTAACAGATACGTTACCCGTGTGTATTTCTCTCTGCTGGGAGATGAGCAATATTTCTTCACTCTGCAGATTGCAGTTCATGGTCATATGAGTTTACTGGATACCCAGTTAATGGTTCCACTGGTCTCATCTCTTTTACATTCACACTGAATAAAAAGCAACTATATGAAAAGTGCGTTTTGCGTGCATATCAGATGCATATTGCAACCCTCAATGATATCAGCTTTCACATAGAAAGGTCCCACTTAATGCATTGCAATTCAGACAGTTTTAAAATCACATGAAGTCACAATTACTCTGCCTTACAATGCCATTAATTTTAATGAAACAGATACAGGTACTGACAAAAACAGACAAATTCAAATGGGTTTAATGGTCCACTGCATTTGCTTCCTGTGCATTAGTGCGTTTGATATTGGGACCTGGGCCTAATGAGCAAAAAATTATTTCAGAATATTGTTACTAACGATGCTTTCTATGGGCTTTATCAAAAATATTAATTTGCATAACGACAGCTTTAAAGGGCATGTCCACCCCCAAAACTATACTACCCCACTGTGTACCGTAGTTTTCAAAAATCCTTACCTTACATCTCTGCTCCAAATGGTTCTCCTGTAATGTCTGTTCAAATTCCAAAAGATTGAAGTGCAGGAGCCTGGTTGTGTCCCTAAATTGTGTCCCGAATTTTGACGTGTGCAGTGAAGCCCCCCCTCCCTCCCCCTCCCTTCCATTTTTCTCTCCCTTCCCCCAAGATACTTTTCTGCAGTGTAGCAGTCCCTATCCCATCCCCAACTGCGATGATCCAAACATTACTTACTTTCCTTTATTCCCCCGGCATTCTGTAATGCCTGCAGCCGCGTCCGTGATTGGCTGCCTCTCAGCCAATCATGGATGCGGCTGCAGGTCCGGCCCCCTGCTTCCAGCAAGCAGAGATTACAGCGCCAGGGGAGTGAAGGAAACTGAGAATTGTTAGGATCGTTTTTTCTACAATTAAATATAGCGGTTGGGGTGGGATAGGGAGTACTTTAACTTATAGGAAAATGAATATGAGCGTGGACATGCCCTTTAATATTATAGCAATATTCACACTATATAATAGAGAGGAGACATGCAGTTAGTACTGCAAACCATTCCGACATGTTTCAGATCTATCACAATCCTTTCTCATCCTATCACGCACCTGTGTGTAAATTCAGACTTAAAAGTTCTTTCCTACCTGATGTAAAAGTAGTGTGTTAGAAGTATTTACTAGTACAGTAAAATACATGATTCTAAACAATGTGTAAATTATCTGACTAAAAGAGAAAGAGAAGCCATGGAGAACCTTAGGAATAATAAAGATTTGATAATAAGGGGGGGGGAAGACAAGGCAAGAGCGATAGTTGTGATGGATCGGGAGAAATATAAGGCATAGATTATGGGGCAATTATTGATATCAGAACATTACAAAGTCTCCCAGACAGACCCGACTTGGGTTATAAAGAAGGAGGTGGATTTAATGCTAGAAAAAGCAATAACAAATTAAGTCCTTACTGTATCTGAAGCAGCATTTTTAAGGTAGACCATCCAAGGGAACCTGTGTTATATACATTGCTGAAGATAAATAAGGACTTATGGAATTCACCCGGGAGACCAATTGTATCTAGTATTGCATCAGTATTGAAACCCTTATCTCAGTATGTCTACCCAGGGCCACCATTAGGGGGGTAAAGGGGGTACTCCTGTATGGGGCCCGGACTTGCCAGAGGCCCAGAGAGTGAGAGGAAGAAGGGAAAAAATGTTTTTTTTCCTGCAATACTGCATTCAGCCACTAGGTGAACTCCATTCCTAGACAGAGAAGAGAAACAGGGCGTGTCTGCTGCATGGCCCATGACTCAGTCAGTAAGTGACTCGGCCCCCTCCCGCCCTTTCCCTAAACTTGTAGCTCTTCTGTGCTGTGATCCTCCATAGCAGAGCAGGAGGAAGTAACTGTAAGTTATACTGAACCCATTTCTGCTTGTTAGAGTCCATCGGGGGACATTGTTACCCTCTGTCTCACTGCTGTGGACAGGGACTGCTCTTGGGGGGATGCTGGGGCCAGTACCTGCATAGCAGTGATGGGAAACCTTGTAAATTCAGATATTTAAGAAACTACAACTCCCAGCATGCCTTGATTGCATTCTGCTACCAAGGCATGCACTGCACATGTGGTAGGTAATAGCCTAATACGGCTACTGGGCTATTACCTACCCCATGGGGGCAGCATGGCAGCTCCACACCATCTCTATCCTGCCTATATACATATCTCCATCTCTGTGTCACCTCGCAATATGGCAGCTCCACACTGAGATGGAGATATGGATATAAGCAGGATAGAGATTGTGTCATATAGCAGTATGGCAACTTCACACCATCCCTATCTTGCCTATATCCAAATTTCTATCTCCGTATCACATTGCAGCATGGCAGCTCCACACCATCTCTATTATCAGGATATAGACAGGATAGAGATGGTGTAGATCTGCTATGCTGCAATCTGACACAGAGATAGAAATATGGATATAGGCTGGACAGAGTGTGGAGCTGCCATGCTGTGTGGCAATAGTGGCAGCCTTTTTCCTAGGTGTAAGGACTTGAGCATGGAGAATGGGGTGAATATATCAATAGTCAATACGAATGAAATCCATTTTAAGCAACACTGATGCTGAATATAATATGGGGTCTAATATGGGTTCCAGTCTGTGCGGGCTTGGCTTAGAGGTATGTTACATTTACCAGTCTTTGCACTCTGGGCATGAGGGAATCTTAAGTGTGTGTACTGGACACGGGTACATTTTATATTTACCGGTCTGTGTGTGCGTCGGGGAGGTGGAGCATGTCTGAGTTGGTTTGTGTTATGGGGGGCCCAGAAATTTACCCAGTATGGGGCCTAGAAAAGTCTGATGGTGGCCCTGTGTCTACCATCACCTACAGCCCCTGGTACAACAAATCCCTATGTGTCTAAATGACACAACAAACTTCTTAACCAAACTACAAGAAGTAGGTCCAGATTTCTAATAAGACTTCTAATATGTGGGTTGATATACAGTCCTTATGCACTTCATGTGTAGAGGAACTGTTATTAATCACAGACTTGCCAACCAAAAAAGTATACTTTCTAATAGACGGTTTACAAATGGTTTGGCAAAATACCTATTTTAAGTTCCAGAATCAGTATTTCTGGCAATGCCAAGGCACCTCAATGGGTGCCTCGGTAGCTCCAATGCTGGCAAATGTGTTCATGCAGTCTAAAACAAAAAATTTATCTCTACAATTAAAAATAGAAAAAATATATTATTGGTGTGTGGATGATATACTTGTGGTTTGGGATGGCCCTCTGCATATGTTGCATGAAATAGTTGACCAAGCAAATAAAGTTCACTCCACTATTGCATTTACCCACACAGTTTCAGGGGTGGGTTCACCATTTCTAGATGTTATGTTGGAAATGGCGGTAAATTAAATTACTACTGATTAGTACCGTAAGCCCACAGATCAAATTAACTTGCTTCATGCGACTAGCTACAATAATCCCAGGGTGTTTTATGGTATACCAAAAGATCGCTTTTTAAGAGCCAAAAGCATCACCTAAAGGAGAAGTCAATACGAACCAGCGGCAGATTTGCGGCTTAAAGAGTTTCTTGGAACTGGGATACCACGAGGCAAAGGAAGAAGTAAAAAAAAAAAAACTCAGGAAAAAAGAGAAAAAGAAATTCACATTTGTGTCCCAATACAAGCGAAGTAAATGGATTGAAAAAATTGGCCGATATTGCAAACAGACACCAAACATGGGCATTTGTTTAAATTAAGATTGTTACAAATGAAGCAAGAATATAATACATACACTTTGTCCATCTGACATCTAAGAACACTCTCTGCACTTTCCCATGCCCAAGTTGCAATTGTTGCAAAGTAGTCATAAAAGGGGATAAAGTGTGTCACCCCACAAAACAACAAAACAATTGTAGATACAAATGAGACACTTTCCCAGTTGTGAGACTAATAATGTGGTGTGCATGATAAAATGTCCACGTGGAAAGGAGTACATTGGACAAACTGGTAGACAGGTTAAAATTAGGATACAACAAAACAAGAGGGATATCAGGAACTATACCCCAGGCACACAGTCGGATGTCTCAGTAGCAAGGCATTTTAACGAGAAGGGGCATTAAATATCACAGCTAAAATGGTGCGTTTTAGACAAGGAGACATTAAAAAACTCAAATTATAATGCCAGTCCAGGTGGATCAAAAGAATGAGAGTATGCACCCCCCCCAGGTAAGAATAAAGCATGGACAATTAAGCCATTTCTTTATTAATGCTTACTGAATGATAATTCTTGTTACAGGCTTCCACTGATATTTTTAAACCGTTTCATATAGTTAGACTTTAAATAATATACAGCAAGAATTGCACTTTATAAATTATCACCGGAAAATTGGTTTTATCGTGTATTTAGTACTGTATACGTTTTTATTCCCAATTTTAGATTGGATTTAGTCTTACCTGGAAACAGACTGGCTGAAATCATGGGTCAACTAAAAAAAATGTTTTAGAAGGTTTTGCAGTGCCACATAGCGGAAAACTTTACAATAATGGAAAGGTGCCATTGAACAGGGACATCTTACTTTTTGGGTTCCCCCGATGTCATAACCGTTGCAAAGTGATTACTGATTACACGGAAGATCAGAGGAGTGCCATACTCTGTACCTCTTCTTTTTCTGCTACTTCTGCCACTAATGTCATGACTTACAGCTACCCTGCTCCTCTCCCTTACTCTGGTTTTGACTACCCTCCCAGATCGAATGGATGTGCATCCATAAGAAAGGGAAATGTGGACTAGGTGTTGCCCAGGAGAGCTGTCAGACACTGGATTCTTTTTAACAGTTTACCAGTTTGGGTTAGACAGAAAAAGAAGATGTTGGCACAATAATAAAAAAAAAAAATTAAAACAGACAGAAGTTACCACACAGACTTTTTTAGTGCAGTCAGTATATTGCAACCACAATTAAGAAACAATATCATTATATATTAATACAGCTACTTTATAAATATGACCCAATTGATTTATTTACCTTTCTAATAAAATTAAACTTCCCCTCAACAAATAACTGCATTGTGGGGTATTTGTTTTTTCTATTATAGTGGGGGGGGGGGGGGGATGCTTACGTAAGGAAATTAATTTACATTGAACATTTTACCTTTTTCTTGCCAAAGAAACTAAATACATTTACTTGTTACAATTGTAATTCTACACATATTTATACATGACCATGAGTCACAGAATATTCAAGGTCAAGAATCCTCAGTCTGAGAGATATGTTTTTCTACTGTTCACTATTTACTGTCTCTCCTCGACGCTTGGCATAAGCACAGTTTAGTTTAGATGTTTGGTTTTACAGTATGTCATTACTGCTACTTTATTGCTTTATTCTCCTAAGGATCCTGGTATGTTTTTTTTGGCATTCTTCTTTGTAAGTTTCTCTTTATAGGCTTCATTGTTAACAGGATCTATTTCAACCTCATTATTATAATCACTATTGTTTGTAATCTTGACTTGTAAAGTGAATCTTCCCATTGTAACTTAGTTATTAAAATATCTGCAGTGCAAAGTTACCATCAACTGAATTGTTTTGAGATTTTTATAGGAGGCAGGTCAGATCTTTAAAGATGACCAACCATCCATACACAAACCGATTCTTGGGCCTGAGTGCCTTTTTCTGTTCAGTCATAGATCGCTTCTGTAATCGCACATCTGTATGTAGCATTTGAAAACATTTGCTAACATCTGATTTTTAAAATTTTGCACATCTTATATCATAAGCCCCAATCTGATCAAGTGTTAGTACTCTGCATCAGACAGAGAAGCTAAAGGGTACTAATGGCAGCTAATAAGACTGGCAATTCCTTGCAGACAGGCTAACAAGTATCACCAGCTAATAAGTTAGAAATGCAGACTCCTCAATGTGCATTGCTTGAAAAACCTACATATGAGGATAAAGGGTCACCCCATCAATGTTTGTTATGACACAAAATGTTTACCTATTGGCACCCATCCATTCTGCTAAAGCTGGGTACACACATTAGCATTTAAGTGCCAATCCCATTGGTAACATCACCATTGGAACCACTTGTTACGAACAGAAAATTTCCCTATGTACTAAGGTAAGGTGTGGTGGTCACAAGTGTTCTCCCTACACTTTATATAGAGTGAAAGATTGTGACTGTGTTTAGCCACTTTTTTCCAAACATATATACATGGGGTTTTTTTGTTTGTTTTTTTAAGGATCAATTCAAACATTTCACACTAACAGATACAATCAATAACTCATCAAAACTAAAATAGTAGAATAGTATTTTGCAATGTGTAAAGTAAGTAACAGTTAATTGTAACTACAGAAAAGTATGTTTAGGGGAACAGGATTGGTGCCTGGAATACTCTACCCAAGAGACAGAAATTATCATTAAGGGCCAGATTATGAATGGGCCAGGCAAGCTGCACTTTCATTACATTTTATCATTGTGAGAAGACAGTGCATCTAATCACTGACTGCTTTACAATATGTGTATTGCCAGCAATAGTCAGCAATGCACATAGAGGCAAATGAGCATGTTTAGCACCAAGTCTTATGGTTCTTTCCAATCACTAGGATCTTTCTGCCAACATAATTTGTGACATAAGAGGAGCTTTGATTACTGATCTACCCTATGTTTTATTCAGATGGTAAGCTCTTTAAGGGGAGGAGCCTCATTCTTCATTTTCATTCATGATTTATAAGGTATGTGCAGTGCCCATGTATTCATTGCCTATGTATGTAATTTTTTTATTTGCAGACCTGAGTGGCACTATACAAATAGACGTGTACAAACTTACATACTATATAATCCATTTCCTCAGTGCTATTCCATATAAGAAGTTAACACCATCACAAAGCCTTACTGAGCAACTTAATAATCCATGTGGACCTACTGAATTATAACAACTCATAAAGTTTCATGCCCTTTGATTAAAACAGACTTATTCAAAAAGTTACAAATTAGAAAACTTGCACCACTGATTGCTCCATATAGATTGCTTTATGCAGATGGAAAATACACCTGAAATCAGGGAGCAGTGTGGTGGCATTATAGATGTAAATATGCACAAAGTGTTTATAGCCGAATAGGGCACTGAGCTGTCAGAGGAGGAAGAGAGAATGGGAAAGAGTGAAACAGGTGTGGACAATGAATGTGGGAGAAAAATAGGGGGGGGGGGGAAAGAAGATAACGGATTACATAAAGGTGAGTTGGAATAGGGTAAAAACATGAAGCAATGTGCATAGAAAAAAATGCGAAAAAAGTGCAAAAGTAGAAGAATATGAAATACCGGTACTAAGACAAGAAGACAAGAGAGAAGGTGTGTGTGCTACACATCTATGTATATGAATGAATGGTAGAAGTACACTGCACATTAATCTGTCGCCGGTTATTATTAAGGTTTCTGAAGCATTTTTCCCATGGAAATTTAATGTATTTAGGGAACGATATGTTCCCTTTGTATTTAGTAGTAAATTCCAATACTTTCCACTCCCTGGATACATGACAAATTTTATTTAAACACTTCCCCTAAAGTAACACAACACATCAGTGTGTCCTACTCAATTACACTTCCGCAACATATTGATAATTACCAAAAAACCACAGATTAGTAAAAACAAGGATAAGGCTGAGGCCACAATTTACCGCACTTTTATTGCGTTGGCGTGCACTCGCAATTGCGATTCACCAGTGCAATTGGAGCGCATGCGATTGCGCAAAAATGTGCACCGCATGCGCTCCAATTTACGAATCGCAGCGCTCCCTAGCACACTAGTGTGTTCCCTCTCATAAGCTGGGTACACACCAACAATAATTCTGCCTGACATTTTAGTATTTCGGGTCAATTATTTGATGGGTTCTCCTTGTGGCCACGACCAACCACTGACTGTTTGTTCGTCTGAATTGGACAAATGCACAATCGGACGTGTCAAAAAAAAACACAGCCAAACATGCAGTCCTCTATGGACCGTATGCTTGGTCGTCGCTAACTGTCAGACGTGGCTGCTTTTGAACTGTCAGTCAGGAGGAAGGATTGAAACATGTGTACCCAGCATTACTGATGAATCCTACTGACACTTCCTTACTGGTGGATCCTACTGACACTCCTATGGTGGATCCATTGATACTGCCTTACTGGTGGATCCTACTGACACTTCTTATATGTGGATCCTATTGATACTGCCTTACGGTGGATCCTATTGACAGTTCCTTACTAGTGGATCCTATTGACACTTCCTTACTGGTGGATCCTATTGACACTTCCTTACTGGTGGATCCTAGTGATACTGCCTTACTGGTGGATCCTATTGACACTGCCTTACTGGTGGATCCTACTGACACTTCCTTACTGGTGGATCCTATTGATACTGCCTTACTGGTGGATCCTATTGACACTTCCTTACTAGTGGATCCTATTGACACTTCCTTACTGGTGGATCCTATTGACACTTCCTTACTGGTGGATCATGTGATACTGCTTACTGGTGGATCCTACGACACTTCCTACTGGTGGATCCTATTGATTACTGCCTCTACTGGTGGATCCTATTGACACTCCTTACGGGGATCCTATTGCACTGCCTATGGATTTATCCTATTTATACTGCCTTACTGGTGGATCCTATTGACACTCCTTACTGGTGGATCCTATTAACACTGCTCTTACTGTGGATCCTATTGGTTGGGATCCTATTGACACTTCCTTACTGGTGGATCCTAGTGACACTTCCTTACGGTGGATCCTAGTGATACTGCATTACAGGTGGATCCTATTGACACTCTTACTGGTGGATCCTATCTGATAACTGACCTTACTAGTGGATCCTATGATACTGCCTTACTGGGGATCCTATTGACAGTCCTTACATGGATCCATGACATTCCACTCCTGGGTCCTATTGACACTTCTACTGGTGGATCCTTTCTACTGCCTTACTGGTGGATCCTATTACACTGGCTACTGGTGGAATCCTATTGACACTGCCTTACTGGTGATCCTATTTGACACTGCCTAGTGGTGGATCCTATTGACACTGCCTTACTGGTGGATCCTATGACACGCTCTTTACTGAGTGGATCCTATTGACAACTATCCTTATGTGGATCCATTGACACTGCCTTACTGGGGATCCTTGACATGCGTTTAGATACACTTCCTTACGGTGGATCCTATTGACACTGCCTTACTGTGTGATCTTAACTGCCTTACTGGTGGATCCTATGACACTGCCTACTGATTATCTATGTATACTGCCCTTACTGGTGGATCCTTTTGACACTGCCTTATGGTGGATCCTATATACACTGCCTGATTCGTGGGATCCTATTGGTTTGGGGGAATCTATTGACACTTCCTACTGGTGGGATCCTAGTGACACTTCCTTACTGGTGGCTCTAGTGACACTTCCTTTACTGGTGGATCTATTGACACTTCCTTACTGGTGGATCCTATTGATACTGCCTTACTGGTGGATCCTATTGACACTGCCTTACTGGTGGATCCTATTGACAACGTTCCTTACTAGTGGATCCTATGACACTTCCTTACTGGTGGATCCTATTGACACTTCCTTACTGGGGATCCTATTATTGACACTCATTACTGGGGATCTATTCAACTGCCGTACTGGGTATTGATGTTCTATGACACTGCCTTACTGGTGGATCCTATTGACATGCCTTACTGGTGATCTATGACACTGCCTTTACTGTTGAATCTATTACACTGCCTTACTGGTGGATCCTATTGACACTGCACTTATGGTGGATCCTATGACACTGCGTTACTGGGGATCCTATTGAACCTGCCTTACTGGTGGATCCTATGACACTTGCTTACTGGTGGATCTATTGATAACTGCCTTACTGGGTGGCTCCTATTTGACCACTGACGCTTACTGGTGGATTCCTATGACACTGCCTTACTGGTGGATCCTATTGACACTGCTTACTGTTGATCTATTATACTGCCTTACTGGTGGATCCTATGGACACTCCTAGGTGGATCCTATTGGCACTCCTTACTGGTGACTCCTTGATACTGCCTTAACTGTGGATCCTATTGACACTGCCTTACTGTGGATCCTATTGACCACTGCCTTACTGATGGATCCTATTGACACTGCCTACTGGTGGATCCATTGACACGCCTTACTGGTGGATCCTATTGACCACGCCTTACTGGTGGATCCTATTTATACTGCCTTACTGGTGGATCCTATTGACACTGCCTTATGGTGGATCCTATTGACATGCCTTACTGGTGGTCCTATTTACACTGCCTTACTGGTGGATCCTATGACACTGCCTTACTGGTGGATCCTATTGACTACTGCGTTACTTGGTGATCCTATTAACACTGCCTTACTGGTGGATCCTATGACAAGCCTTATGCTTGACTTATTTATACTGCCTTATGGTGGTCCTATTGACACTGCCTTACTGATTATCCTATTATACTGCCTTACTGGTGGAACTATTGACACTGCTTACTGTTGGATCCTATTAACACTGCTTACTGGTGGATCCTATTGGTGGATCCTATGACACTTCCTTATGGTGGATCTAGTGACACTTCCTTACTGGTGGATCCTAGATGACACATTCTCTTACGGTGGATCCTATTGACACTTCCTTAGGTGGATTCTATTGATATGCCTATGGTGGATCTATTGATAATGCCTTTACTGGTGGATCCTATTGACACTTCCTTACTAGTGGATACCATTGACACTTCCTTACTGGTGATCCTATTGACACTGCCTTACTGGTGGATCCTATGACACTTCCTTACGTGGATCCATCCTTAGTACCCATCAGACACTGGTTTTGGATCACTATTGACACTGCCTTAATGGTGGATCCTATGACACTGCCTTACTGGTGGATACTATTGACCACTCTTACTGGGGATCTATTACAGGCCTTACTGGTGGATCCTATTGGACACTGCGTTACTGGTGGATCTATTTACACTGTCGTTACTGGGATCTATTATACACTGCCTTGGACGGTGGATGCTATCGTTACACTGCCTTACTGGGGATCCTATTGACACTGCCTTAGGTGGATCCATCTTTAACTTGCCTTACTGGTGGATCCTATTGACACTGCTTACTGGTGGATCCTATGACACGCTTACTGGTGGTCCATTACACTGCACTACTGGGGGATCCTATTGACACTGCCTTACTGGTGGATCCTATTGACACTGCGTTACTGGTAGATTCCTAAACACATGCCTTACTGGTGGTCTATTGACCTGAGTTTACTGTTAGATCTATAACTGCCTTAATGGTGGATCCTATTGGACACTGCCTTATGATGATGATTATTTATACTGCCTTTAATGGTGGACCTATGACACGGCCTAATGATGTATCAATTGACACTTCCTTACTGGTGGATCCTAGTGATACTGCCTTACTGGTGGATCCTATTGACACTTCCTTACTGGTGGATCCTATTGATACTGCCTTACTGGTGGATCCTATTGACACTGCCTTACTGGTGGATCCTATTGACACTGCCTTACTGATTTATCCTATTTATACTGCCTTACTGGTGGATCCTATTGACACTGCCTTACTGGTGGATCCTATTAACACTGCCTTACTGGTGGATCCTATTGGTGGATCCTATTGACACTTCCTTACTGGTGGATCCTAGTGACACTTCCTTACTGGTGGATCCTAGTGATACTGCCTTACAGGTGGATCCTATTGACACTTCCTTACTGGTGGATCCTATTGATACTGCCTTACTGGTGGATCCTATTGATACTGCCTTACTGGTGGATCCTATTGACACTTCCTTACTAGTGGATCCTATTGACACTTCCTTACTGGTGGATCCTATTGACACTTCCTTACTGGTGGATCCTATTCATACTGCCTTACTGGTGGATGCTATTGACACTGCCTTACTGGTGGATCCTATTGACACTGCCTTACTGATTTATCCTATTTAT